>JAGDQP010003093.1:12041-97251 GCA_022664845.1 Lepisma saccharinum
TGTAAATAATTATGTTTTAAGTATATGTAAATAAGCAATTCATGTATTAGTATGGCAATTCATACTAATAGTATTAGCAATTCATGTAAATAGTTATGTCTTAAGTATATTTAAATAAGCAATTATTGTAATAGTAATCAATGAGTATATGCCTATATTTGTAATAAAAAAATTGACATGTTCTATACCACATGGCTATAGCCAATGTATTGGTCTCTGAATGTAATAAAATTCTATTCTATTTGTTTTATTGGTTTGTTTGTTAGTTTGTTTTCTATATTTCAGTAGCTATTTACAGGTAACAACAACAAGTATTTTCTACATTTTTTGTCATATCTCAGATTCACGCAAAGATCTGCCTACTTTTTTCGTCACTCTTAGAACAATGTGTAGCACAAATGTTTACGCCAGAATTATACGTCTCCACCAGTGCATCATTAAATTATCGCTACGTACTCAAACAACATTTTTATTAAATTACAACTGCTGTTACATTCGATACCACAACTTGGGTACTATTTACTGGAATTAGGTGAAATGTTTACAGGTAATACACAAAGATCTCTCGCTGTTATCGCGTGTTATTGCCTTGTAATTCTTCATGTATCACAATATCGCCATGGGTGTATCATAATAGCTCCACGCAGGGGTCTTTACTGATACACACTTTTTATTTTTTCCTAAAAACTTAAAAACAATCGGCAATTTTGTCACACGCAGTTGAAATTGTCAAATTGTGTCCTACTTTACGATCTTTTTTTTTTTTGACCGGTGTAGCTTTATTCGAAGAAACGTTACAGCAAAAGTTTTATTTTCTGTATCATAATAGCCACGCCAGATCCTACATCCAACAGAATTTAATGAATCGTCGGAACAGTTATTGCAGAATCAGACAAGGAAGGAAATCAAAATACATTATTCAATGGTATGTATAATGAAAAAGGAAACTACAAGGTACTAGTGAACAAAAGAGCGATAAAAAGAAGAATGTATTAATGATTTAAAGAAGGAAGGAGGAACAAAAGGATAAAAACGCAGAATGCGTTAGAGAAAAATGCGGATGAAAAGGAAGGAAATAATACAAACGAGGAAAGAAGGTAGAGGAAGTGAATTGAAAGAGAGAAGGTACCGCAAATCCAGAAAGGCAAGAACAATAATAACAGTGCCAGACCCACAGCCTTCCAATCCTTTAACAAATTTTGAAAACAAAACTCTTGAAAAAATTAAAAGCAAGAAACAAATACTGAAACGGAAATATGTTTATCTGATATCAGCATATTTAACTCATAGATTTGGTACAGATATATCAGCAAGACCAATTTGAACAATAAAAACTAAAAATGAAAAATACAAACCGGGCAAAAGGAAACTAACTGATTCCAAAACAATTATCTAAAAGTACATCACAAGAAATAATTAATGACGTAACAGAAGAGGAAGTTAATGAGGTGAAAATAGCAGTCAAGGGAAAAGGACATGTAACGGTTTTGTTGTGCCATCAGGTACCGATTTAGTTAAGTTAGTTAATAATTTTCCCGTTCTATCTGCAACGGTACCTTTACTATTGCGCATATTCCTTCTCATAGGCATTTCTATAGACAAAGTATTCCTTACTCTTACAAACAATAATATCACAACTAGCTCAAATTATGTTGAATATCTTGTAGAAGTAAATTTAACCTTTATCTTCACTATCAAAAATCAAACAAGATTTATCTTTCTTGTAAATATAATTTTCATTTATCAGGATTAAACCTGGACAACAATATAAACAAACCAGCTTTGATTGTTTATATTTCAAACATCCATTAAGATATTAAATATTTAGATATTTCAAAGTTAGTTCAATAAGATGATAATACCTTTGATTAAAATGTACATAAATACATTCAATTCTTCTTATTAAATTCTTTCTGATACTTCTCAGATAAAATTATTTCGGAAAACACCGTTCCTTAAGAATCCACTTGCTTTGCTTTTCTTTGCTTGTTTATCATTAACTATCCTTCAATGGGCACGTAATTTATGAATTCAATGTTGTATATAGTCGTATTAACTTAACATAGTATCGCACTTACAAAACTAACTGTTAATTTACGCCTTAAACTGATTAGATTATCAATTAAATACAATCGAGACTAGTATATTATTATTTGATACAGAAACTAGTTAAGAAGTCTTCACACTATATTCCAAAGAGTCCATTAGACTTCGGATAATAATCTTCCGAAATTAAAAACTTATGAGTACAATATTGTGACAAATAAAAGGTTGTTTTAATAAATGCCCTGTTACGAAAATTCTTACTTTTCCATGACCATATTAGTAATGACCATTTGAGGTACGTCTCAAATCCTTTGGTTTAGGTCCTTTTATATCTAGAGAATTTCGATGTTTTAACCTCTCTCCTAATTGATCGGCTAAATCATATATCCGGTCATCATGACTCTCTACATATTTGCCATCAATTATCCTTTCTGATTCCCCTCCATTCAAGTACTCAACTCTTGAGATCTATTAATATTAGTTCTCCTCCATTTTTTTTTTCCTTTCTCGCATTATGACCTTCATGTGTATTTACTAATTTGGCTTTCAGTTCACTATTCAACCCAGATTCCAGTAGATCCATATTCCATTTACTAACTGTTGGGGATAACAATGGATTATAAGTGATGTATATGTAACAATGCGATGTTGTCTTGACTACTACCTCGGTTCTGAATATGTCACATGTATTATATTCCTTGGCATTCTAATAAATAGGTAGGAATATGCATATTGATCTTTGAATATTGATTAAATATGTATATACGATTAAACCCTCACTTGAACTAACAATTGGCGACGTGATAACTTCGAATCCACCGAGGCCTGCCAGATATCTGAACAAGAATTTGAAACTGAACCTGAAACACAACCTTAATATGGTAAACTTGAACTCACGCAAATCAGATATATATGGAACTTCCAATTAAAAAGGATTTGTTAAGTAATATGGTCAATACTACAGTAACATCTCATTTGTGTGATCGCTATGAGAATAAGATTGGCTCCAGATGTATCCACCTGATTGCAGCAAGTAATCTACACTATTCATGATTGCAAGCAGAGAAAATATTGTTCCAACAGTTGGATTACCACAAATTCCAACCAGAGTCAATCACCTTTCATATAGAAATTTTGAATTCAACAACTTTACATATGAGATTATTAGCAAATACGCCCCGGAGAAGTGGTTATAAATGATCATGACTATGGATTATGATGATTATGGATTATGATGATTATGGATTATGATGACAATGAATGATGATGACTATGGATATGATGAGTCTATGCGGCATTGGATATAATGAATTTTTATGAGTGTATGGAACACAGGATATAAGAATTTTGATGAAGTATATGCGACAATGGATGTTATGAATGCTGATAATTGCATAAACATGTGATTGATTTAGAAGCTTTAAGGTAAGGAAACTTCGGTTTTCCAGGAGGAGAAGTGGTTGTTGGCGATAACAATGGATTATAAATTGGACTGTCATTGATTGTAACATAGTCATCATAGTCATTGATATGTAACAATGCGATGTTGTCTTGACTACTACTTCGGGTTCTGAATATGTCACATGCATTATATTCCTTGGTATTCTAATAAATAGGTAGGAATATACATATTGTCCTTTGAATATTGATTAAAGATTTATATACGATTAAACTCTTACTTATACTAACACTAATCAGGTCTTGAATTTCTGTGAAATGTTGAGTCGTAGCCATACATTTTTGCTTACTACATTGAAAGAATTTTCAATTTCGCCCATTTTCTCTTAAATTCTTCTTCAGTATATGATAATTTTCCCCTCTAAACTTTTCGAAATTGAATATTATTTTTTCTTTATATTTGAACTCAAATTTTTGTAATTTTGTTCATCTCACATATCATATCTTGTTATAAACTATTTATGGCTTCAATAATATTAATGCCCTCATTCAAAATATCTACCAAAAAGTTACCTTGGTTCTAAGTAATTCTTTTATATTTATCAACTTGTTTAACATCCCGTGTCTTATGGCTAGGTATTGTTAAATCTTCAACTAGATCCTTCTCACAAACTGCACTAGAAAAACCTTCAGATTGGTAAATATCATTCTCATTAGATATTACTTTATCTGCCCTTGCACCTTACATTCTTCAAACATATTGAGAACATCACCTAGATTTATTTCATGAGTCCTACACTGTCATGTGTTAGTTCGCTTTGAGAACCATGAAACATTAGTATACTTATACTATTTTATAGACTTAATATTGAACTATTCAAATCATCTATAGTTTACTCCTGCACATCAATACTAGTAGGCAAGCTTGTGTTAGCACCTTTAGCTGAACTTATACCCGTAGGCTTTTTTTGCAAATATCTGTGAGAATAGGAAAGAGTGATTGTTGTTGAATTTTATAATTTGAAACATTCTAAGTGAATTTAATTTAATTCAGTTATATCAGGGCATTGTTGTTATTGGATTATGTTTAACGAATTTAGCAATTGTTATTCTTGAATTGTGTTTTTAACGAATTTAGAAGCAGGATTGTTATGTGTGTCTTGAAATATAACGAAACAAGCTGTGCTGGGAATATTTTACTTTTCTATTTAGAAGATTGTGATGGAAGTAACCTTTACTGTATAAAAACGAATTTACGGAGGCAAGATTCACGGAATATACAGATGAGATAATTTAACTTAAACGTCATAATTTATCAACAAACAAATTGGCGACGAGATTAAGCGAATCTATGCGGATTATTGTTGTATATGTTGATAGTAACAAATTAAGAAATCATGGATAATGCAACGTTGGGTTTTAAATTGCAGGCAGGCAATCATTTAAAGACATTTTACTACAGGATGGCTCAGGCAAGGGACGTCTTAAATGTAAAAAAAAAAACAAATTGGACGTATTAAAGCACATCAAATGAAAGTTAAAGGTCTGGTACAAGGTAGGACAGAAAGAATGAGGAATTTTCTTGATAAAAAAGTAATGTCAATCAATACAAACAGTCCTAGGGATAGGAATATTGATATAAAAAGCACTGATAGTGTAATCAATGATACAGTAGGGATCAAACAATTCACCGTGTTACAAACAACTGGAGATAAAAGGTAATGTGGTTATGGCGGAAGTGGATACGGGCAGTTGTGTAAATTTAATGACGCTTTAAGTTCTTAAATCATTAAGCCAAAAGATGACCTAAATATCACACCAGTTACAATTACAAGTGGCCAATGGTCAGCCCATAAAGACATTGGGTTACACGGACTTACCATGTAAAATAGATAATCAGGAGGTATGTTTGCAGTTTTATGTTGTGGATGGTATGCTCAAACATTCTTTGATAGGTAGACTGGTATTGCACTATTATGGCCACTATGGAGGCATATATTTACTAGTAAAGGTATAACAGATATAAAAATTATATCTTCCTCAGAGAGTATTTCAACATATAAAGATCTAATATTACGTGAATACCCAGACGTGTTCAAGGACAGCATTTTACAACCTGTGAAGGATTATAAAGTTCATATTACAGTAGATTCTAATGCAGTTCCAATCTTCCGAAAATTCTACAGAATTACATATAGTTTAGAACAAAAAGTTAAACAAAGTCTTGACGAATTACAAACACAAGGAATTCTAGAACAAACAACATATTCGGAATGGGCTACGTCAATAGTTGTGGTGCCCAAAAAGCAAGGAGCTGAAATTAGAATCTGCTCAGATTTCAAGGTAACTGTAAATAAATGGGTTAAAAATATGTCGTACCCACTACCCACGTTAGAAGACATACTTGCTAAGTTACAAGGGGCAAGTGTATTTGTGGTTCTCGATTTGAACCAAGCATATTTACAGTTAGAGTTAGATGAGGAGTCGCAAAAGTTGCTAGTTTTAAATACACCGTGGGGATTGTATAAAAATAAACGTCTTCCATTTGGATTGAGTTCCTCACCGTTTATTTTCCAGAGATTCATAGATACTACTTTAGTAGATTTACCTTATGCTCAAGCATTTTTGGACGATGTTGTAATTGGAGGTAAGAACTTGGAGGAGTGTTATAAAAATACCTGTATAGTACTTGATAGATTCAGAAGTCGTAATGTTACGGTAAAGCTTTCTAAATGCCAGTTTTTTGCAGATACAGTGGAATATTTGGGGCACACAATTTCTGCTAATGGTGTAAAACCATTGGAGAAACATCAACAGGCAATATTGGAATGTCCTGCGCCTCGAAACGTAAGCCAACTCAGATCATTCATTGGTATGGTCGTATATTATCATAAACATATTCCCCATTTAACTAGTCATTTATATTTGCTACATGAGTTGCTAAAAAAGGATGTGAAATGGGAGTGGACTGATCAGCATTAATGTCAATTTGATGAGGTAAAACAACTAATAGTTAGCAGTAATCAGATTCATATATTTAATCCGAAACAGCCAGTATTTCTAGTTACGGACGCTAGCCCATATGGTGTGGGAGTACAATTATGCAACAAAAATGATGAAGGTAAATTGATCACGGTTGCATGTGCTTCAGTCAAATTAACACAATGTTAGCAAAATTATTCACATTTCGAGAAGGAGGCATTAGCATTAATATATGGTGTACGAAAGTTCCACAAGTATCTTTACGGAAGGCATTTCACTGTGTTAACAGATTCTATTCCAGTGACGTTAATATTTGGTGCCGAAAAGGCGATACTATCGTCAGCCCATCCCCGTTTAGTTCGTTGGTCACTTTTTCTGTCAGGATACAATTATAGTATTATCTATAACAAAAAAGTCCAAGTGGCTGATTCTCTCTCCAGGTTACCTTCGGAAGATTATACAGGGGATGATGAGACTTCGCAACTATATGTTCTGAATGTGAGGGATGATGCACCACAATTAGCTGTTATACAAGAGGAAATACAAAATGATTCGGTATTAAAACAAGTTATAAAGTGGACAGTTAACGGTTGGCCTTCGCATTTGCCTAGGACCTGTCAAGATATTATTTATAAAGCGTATTACAAAAACAGAGCTGAAATCAATGTTTTCAATAATTGTTTATTCAAGGGAAAACAGTTAATAGTACCACCTAAAATGCGAAGAACTCTATTACATTCCTTGCATCAACAGCATTTAGGAATAAGTCGATTAAAAGAAACTTTAAGATCGTACTACTGGTGGCCACAGATGAACACTCAATTAGAGTTACTATTTAATGAGTGTTATAATTGTCAAGTACAACATAGAAACCGACCCCATATACATTTCTCAAACTGGCAGCGATCTGAATTTCCGTTCCAAAGGATACACATCGACTTTTTCGACTTCACTGGGTATAAGTACCTATTAATAATAGATAGCTTTTAAAAATGGGTGCAGATAAATTCAGTCAAGAGTACATCTGCCCAGGAGTATTCTATTTTTTTAGGGGGGGAGTGAACTGTGAGAATAGGAAAGAGTGATTGTTGTTGAATTTTATAATTTGAAGCATTCTAAGTGAATTTAATTTAATTCAGTTATATCAGGGCATTGTTGTTATTGGATTATGTTTAACGGATTTAGCAATTGTTATTCTTGAATTGTGTTTTTAACGAATTTAGAAGCAGGATTGTTATGCGTGTCTTGAAATATAACGAAACAAACTGTGCTGGGAATATTTTACTTTTCTATTTAGAAGATTGTGATGGAAGTAACCTTTACTGTATAAAGACGAATTTACGGAGGCAAGATTCACTGGATATACAGATAAGATAATTTAGCTTAAACATCATAATTTATCAACAAACAATATCTAGTATCTTTATCTTTCATTTCAAGATCATTTTACCACTTTTTCTCAGTGACTATACATGCTTTTGGTTTCTATTTACCGATTTATTAGCAGAAGCATCACCTGACATCTTCAGGAATTCATTTAAGACATTACTACCATGCCTATACAAGGGTTTCTTTATTTGCTTCACCTAAATTCCTGTCACAACAGCTTAATCTTCTAATATCTTTACAAGTTCTCGTGTTATGAGATATTTGTCGTCTAATATTACTCATATTCTGTGCTCCTCGAATATGACCAGTCCCGTTAACCTTATTATCAGGTCTACTTTCCTTTAAGGAATTTGTAGATGATGATTTAGTACTTTTATTGTCGTGCCCATCATGCTTGTGTGCCCTCTGTAACGGTTTAGTTGAACCGTTAGGTAACGATTTAGTTTAGTTAATAATTCTCCCATTCTATCCGAAACGGTATCTTTACTATCGTCCATATTCCTACTCATAGGCACTTCTATAGATAGAGTATCCCTTACTCTGACAAACAATAATATAATGACTAGCTCAAATTATGTTAAATATCTTTTAGCAGCAATTTAACCTCAATTCGTGGGCTCAATTCAGTTTCCTTAAAATACTATAGATCCATTATCATCTATATCAAAAATCAAACACGATATATCTTTCTTGTAAATAATTTTTTTCATTTATCAGGATTACAGGATCCACGATTCAATTACATCTTTAGAGTCTTATCTTCCTCTTCTTGTGTCTCATATATATATATATATATATATTTGCAACTAACACTTTGATCTAATTCTTTGAATCTGTCAATTCACCTAATAACACAATTAGTATTTTCCATTTGAACTAATAAATACGTACTTACTTTTGAATCACACACATTCAAAAGTAAGTTACCGCTACAAACAAAAGGAAGAATATGAATTCAAATGAAAAGTATAGAATTGTGTTTGAAAATAAAATATAAAACCAAAAATAAAACTAAAGCTAAGAGAATAAGAAGGAACTTGATCCGGACAGGAAAATATGGTTTAAAATGGTTTAGAGAGAAAATGTAGATGGAGTACAAACCACGAAATAACACAGAAAGAAATAAGTGGATTAGACGTAATGCCAAAACATCGAAGAAAAACAAAACCAGAAGAAAACGAGACAATTAAATGCAGATTCTATCTAGCAGAAAGCGTATCTTTACAAGGTGTTTTGAAAAAAGTTTATTGGTGGTGCTATCAACTATCCTCAGTTACTGTCTCTAGTTCGCGTTAAAGTTCCTGTGAGAAGACTAAGGCATTATGCTCCTTTCCGATCAAAGTACGCTTCTACAGAGCCCAATAAACACTCTTCCATTAATCGTTTGTTTTGGCTAGTTAATGAAAAGTGTCTGACAAGTAAAGTACCCGAAGTGAGGACTCGAGTTGCTCATCAAGTGATACCTTAAATTGAAGCTAGTGACGAGTATAGTACACCTGTGAAATCCTAGCTGCAGAGCTCCAGAAATAAAAAAGTTATGGCGGGTCAAAGGTTCAAAGAGTGATTTTGTGTGATTTTGTGCATTTTTGTAGAAACAAGCTAAGATTCGAACATAATTAGACAATTAAAACCAAAGTAACGCAGGGCTACAAATTGTTATAATGAGCCAATTAAGCGGAACGAGAAAATGCAACATAAATAAGATAAAATTTAAGATAAGAGATGTCTGCATGGTTGTTTGTACTTTTTAGGTTTTAAACTATGTCAATACCTGTTAATAGTTTTCTATTTTATTAGTTCACCAATATTATTATCAATATAATACGTCGCAATGTTCTAAATCAGTTTCTGTTAATGCTTATATTCATGATTGAAACGCACAAAAATGTTTTCATCGAAGATGAAATTATGAGGCCGTAAAGTAAATGATGTATGAATGTTACGCTTCAGTAAAACGAGTTTCTGGATATTCCAATAAATACTTTTTGAATATTGAGTATTCTTTGTCGAAGCTTTAGCTCTGTTCTAGCTACTTATAGTAATATCAACTCCTGCAAAGGGATAATAACTATCTGTAGTTCCACTAGGTAGGCAACATCTTAGATTGGAGGACGACAATTACCCAGCGGGAGGATATGGCATATTTCCCCTTTGAACAAAATAAGTTGAGAGTTTGCCTAAAGTAAAACAAGATGCATAATAGTTGTAACAATTCTATAAGATTTGATATTAAGGCTCAACCATATTTAACATGCTCCGCAATAATGAAACGACTTCTTTGAATATCGATTTATAAGCAGGGGTGGAATGGAGGGTATACGCGGGTACACGCCGTGTACCCACCTAATATTTTAAATCACAGCGTGTACCCACCTCAATGCATAAATATAATGGAACATGTTTTCAAATCCGGAGTTTTATTGAGCAGCGTGTACCCCAAACAAATGTTACCATTCCAACCCTGTTTATAAGGGTGTTTAAAAGTGTAAACTTAGTTCATTCAGTGTTGACTTGATACCAGAATGGTTGGTAATTCACTATGCAACAATTTTTCAACTTTTAGTTCTTTCCTGAGAAATTCGATGCAAGTATCATAGTAGTGTGACTGATTACTGCAGTGAAATCCATTTCTTTCTATTTGGCTTAGATTTTGAGAAATAGGCAAACCAATAATGTGACAGAAATGCACTAATAATGTTGTATAAATATAGCAGTGACTTGTATGGGCAGGTGGTTAACGCCAAATCGTATGTAGAGCGAATGCTATTGAGGTAAGTGTGCCCCTCAACCAATCTCTAAGATCATCAGCACATGACTTACAGCACAACTGCGGGGCCCATGATTTGGCTCTATCAACTTTACACGAAAACCATCAATAAGATCATAAAGAAACCTACCTTGACAATTCGCTAGGAGAATCAAGGTTATACTGAAAGGTCATACACAAAAAACTAGCTGCCCATTTCAACTGAAAGGTCCCGAGATAGGAACTGGATATTCATACGCTAATATTGAGTGCGAAGTGTACAAAAAGTGTATCTTTTATGATGCACTTTTAAAAAGTCACTTCTGCTTCATTTCCGGCATGGAATAACGCATTGGCGAGTTGTACCATCTCCTCTGACACCACAGAACTCCATCTATACACTCCAGTGGTGCAAACTCCACGTAGGGAAGTGCCACAATTAAATTGCCCCCTTTTTCTTATCAGTACCCGTTTTTCTCAAAATTGAAGGTTGATACAGAAAAAACAAATTATATTTTCGAATTCAGCAAACGAAACACTTTTAGGAACAGCCACTAGCTCTAAGGAAAGAAAATCTGTGTTGCACAATGTTATAAGTAACATGCGCACACCTAAAGAATTTTCACGAAAACCAAGGACTTCAAAATGTTTCAAGTTCTGGAAGGCTACTGAATAAAGATCATATCTGCTTTATTTTGGGCCATTTGTAGTGTACAAGATAATGCCGAAAACTATATATCACCTCTTCCTGATACTGTCCTAGATGTTACACGTCAAATTGGTATATGCTCTATTATCGTATACTTTTCGTTTCAATATTCTACAATCAACAGTTTATGAGTTATTGGTGATGGACGAAGATGGTGACAATATTAATCCTATCAAAATGAACTATAGTAACTGCCAAATCACAGGGAATATCAAAAGTATTTCATCTGAAAGATTTTCAGATTTCAGTAGACGCTCCAATTAATTAAAATAATTTTCCACGTGGATATATCTCCTAGTTTCAATTTTTTTCCAGTATCATAATGTATAAGGGTTCACCATGTTGTTTGTGACGTCTTGGAAATGTCAGACTTGCAAGAAAAATTAAAGTGACTCAGTTCGACGTGTAATACTAATGAACTAACATGAAACATTAGTAGGAAAAATGACATTTTCCAAAATGTCACTACGAATACATGACTGATTAAATATGTATATATGTGAATTGACATTTTGCCTCTTATGTTGTTAGTCCTTTAAATTAATTTACTTGTGAAATTAAATCATATATTATGTAGATTTAATAAAGAAAGATCTCTTAAATTGGTGTTACACTTTCTAATGTCATTTTTCGGAAAATAATCCATCAAGAAAGGTAAACCAAGCTTTGTTAAAAATACTCCTATCCGTGTTGAAATAAAGTTTTTCTGGATACCATGTAGCATATCTCTTTCACTTAATATACGAATAAGCTTTGTAACATGCGTAATAATTCTATAGTCTCCTTTATCGATGATTCAAAGATAACATTTATTATTGTTAATTTTAATATTAAGATACCTCGACAGACTGGAAAAAGGATTTAGGGAATGGACGTCCCTTTCATGTTCTTTAACCCTAACATGCAGATCGCTTCCTATCATACCTATGATATTTGCATTCACATGCTATTTCAAATACACCTGAAGACTACATTCGATCTGTAAAATAGTTCTTGTATCCTCAAAAGCATTGGTCCCGAAACTTCTGTCAATTGTACAGCTCTTTGGTATCTCGGGCGAATCCGTTCTAGTGACTTGCTCGCAACACAATGTTTAAAGAGGGATTCCCCACCATTTGTCAAAATATTAAAGCGAGGGAATGGAGCCTGGGGAGCATATTTTGCGATGCAAAATGGCTATTGCACAGTGTTATCTTTCGCGTAGAGTCTCCTTTATCGATGCTTCAAAAATAACATTTATTATTCTATAACTTACGTTTTGCATTTTTCTATTTTACTAGTTTCTCTGTCATTACTGATTATTTTTCGCGCACACCTGAATGGCCTAGCACGTACCTCCTGAAGTACGCGTACTATCGTTTGGGTACCGATGCTCGACAGAACTTTTCGACATTCTTAGGACAACATAAATTTTAGAATAGTGCGTTTTTTAAATATCTGTGTTTTATCTTGCGGAAAATGGGCAACATGTAAAGTAATGCACATCCCTATTCTTTGCAAGATGTACCTATTGTCAGAATTCATTAATTGTATCGTGACCGTACTGTAACAGTCTTTTGCTATACCTATTTTTGATTCCTATGTACATGATATGGTTAATCTCTTTGGATAATTCTTTGGTGCTAGAATAAATCTTGTACGCACGGAGAAGAAAAAAATCAAAATTTTAGATATAGAAATGAAAGAATGGCTGGAATCGCGGTGTATATAAATATTGTAGAAGTGTGTTTTCTAAGCAGAGACGTTTTGGATTTGTTACTAAATCCTGAGGAATAAATCCAGAAAACTGCTATGGCGAAGAATGGTGTACTAAATAGGGGGTGGGGGGAGATCTGTAGTAGATTGGTAGATTTTTCAATACTAACAACACATTGTCGACATGTCGATAACGACATATGTAAATTCGAATTTATTTATAGCCTTTTAGCATCTTTGGCTCAGGACGGAATAGTGTAGTCTTAGTCTTAAGGTACTATCACAACATTCGCCTAGTGAAGTTGAGGAAAACCCTGGAAAACTTTCCGTGATTGTCGGCCGCAGGGTTCGAACCCGTGTACCTCCCCAATGCTGATCCGAAGTCTAGACCATCATTTTTCTATATATCATTTATTTCAAATTAGAATACGTTGGTGAATATGCAGAGGTCAATTAAACTGGAAATATCATGTAACTGAAGGTATTTCTTTTTTCTTTTTGTGACAGAAGGGCCCTTATCACGTACAAGAAATTGCGGGCTTTTGGAATCGAGTTGTACACGTCTACCACGTGGAGTGGGGCAATTTTTTTATTATTCGAGTTAACTAATGCACGTAGTTGCTCTTTCATACCTATTTATTATATCCTTGAATTTCTATTCCCTTGTACTTAAAATGTTTTTTGTTAGCTAGCAAATAGGCCTGATGGTTTTCTCCTGAGATTAAGGGTCTAAGAGAAATACCGGATTTTTTGTCTTGGATGTTTAAATTATTGATACGCATGGGTCCGAAAATGATTAGTTTTTCCTGTGTCTATAAATTAAATCTAACATTTTATCGCTTCTCTTACTTGCTTTCCAATGTAATGTAGTTTATTAAGTGACAACTCCACGCAATTTGAATCTCAAAGTATATTTTTAATTTTAGCATCTTAAGATTGGTTGGAGATGACAAACTTACCGCTCTTAATGTTTTTGATGCACCACTATTTATGAAACTCGATCTGTCTTTAGGATTCATGTGTGAGGCTAGAGAAATGATTGTACTTTGTACTCAATGCTGTTGGGCAACTGCTTGCAATGGCCTCAAACTAGGATTAAATTTTGCATTAGTTTTCCTGAAGTTTAATATCCGGCACAAAGATTATAACTTTTTCTTTAGAACAAATTCTTCTAATCTAGGTATTTTTTTTTAGAGCAAATTCTTCTATCAGGTCAAACACCAGGTTTTCTCAACATAGGAGTCGCATAATATGTGCAGGGGCCGGGTTGCTAGGGAAGGTGAAAAAAAATTAATTGGAAGTTATTTTCGTTTGAGATCTAAATGAACTCAACGACCTACTTCGTTTGAACTGGTCTTTTCAACGGACTGGACTTCCCATCTCTAGCTGCTTCGCAGAACTAAACTGTCGCTGCAGTTCAAACTTATCGTGACAGTCAATTTGTATGTACCCATCATATTATGTGACAAAGCCATTGGCGAAGCGTTGCCACCTTTCTCGCTGTGAAAAGTACTCGTACACCTGGCATCTCCTAGTATGTACGTAACATGTTTATCATATATATATATATATATATATATATATATATATATATATATTCAGCCATTTTCTATTCACCGCTGGATGAAGGCCTTCCCCATTTTTTCCACAAATCTTGGTCAGCTGTCATTTTCATGTAGCTCCTAAAAACGCTTGATTTCATCTACCCATCTTGCGTTTGGACGTCTTTTAAGTTGTTTTCATCTGGTAATTCAATGTAAATATTTGTTTTTCATCTTCTATCTGTTTGTCTAGCTATGTGACCGGTTTATCTCCACTTCATTTTCTTGGCAGTCTTGATTGCATCTTCCACCTTTGATTACAAGTGAATCCATTCGCCTTTCTGTCCGTCCTACTTATTGTTAGCATGCATCTCTCTATTGTTCTTTGTGTAGTTTTTAATTTTCTAGTCGTTTGCGCATTCAATTTCTACGCTTCAGAGCTGTACATCATCACAGGTAAGACACATTCCTTACAGACGTTACACTTGAGTCAAATTGGTAGCTCCCCTTCGGAAACGAAGTTTAGCCTTGAAAACCTTGCTCAATACTAGTGTACGTCACTTATTTACTTCATCAGTAATCTTAGCACTAGACGATTTCAGGTTCTCTGGGTGAACATAATTAATTATACCGACTTTCTCTGCGTGAATTTCTATTCCTTTATTTGATTGTACATTATTTAGTTTTATTTAAATTCATTTTAAGTCCTATTTTCGAACACTCATTACGCAGCTCTTCCAGTCTTCTCTGTAGTAGTTCTACATTTGAAGTAAATAGGATTATATCATCAGCGAATCTTAGGTGATTAAGGGATTCGTCCTTGATTTTTGTTCCAACTTGATCAGAGTTTAAACTTTGGAACAATCCCTCCAGGACCGCAGAAAATAGTTTTGAAAGGTTGAGTCTTCTTGCCTTATTTCTTTTCCAACATAGATTTTTTCACTCTCTTGATATAGTCTAATGACAGATGTGCTAGTCTGGTATATGTTTTGTAATAATTTAATGTACCTTCGATGGATTGATGTTCAAGTGATTGAAGTACTGCTGCCAAGGAGACCTAATCGAAGAAGATCATATGCATACATATACAAATCCAAATCATTACAACCTCATTTTAAAATACCAGAACACACTTCACATCACGGTCGCACCTTTGACGAGACCTCCTGTGTCAATGTCCTGAAATTCTCAATCCTGATCCACCTGCCACAGGTAAGAAGAGATAGGAGCAGACGTACATCTCTATCCTCTCCACAAACCATTAAACCGGTCTTAACTGCATGTAATTCCCTGCAGCCTAGTTCTTCTTCCTTTAATTTCTTCCGTTTTTTATTGGTTTTATTTTCTTTTTATCATTTTTATTAATATCTTCCTTCTTCTTTTATCATTCATTATTATTATTTAATTTTTATTTCCTCCATTGGTCCTATACCCTTTTATCCCTTCAGGAAGCCTTTCACCCTTCTCCTAGTTAGCCAGAAGCCCTACCCCAACTTCCTTCACTATCTAGTGTTTTTTCCGGCCCCTTTAGTAATTTTTCCACTACCATGACCTAGCTACTCTGTTGCCTGCTTTCAGTTAACATGGCCGCTCCTTAGTGCCACTCCTCCCTGTGTCTCCACTCTTATTATGTGAACACGCCTTTGGCGAAACACTGCCATATTTTTATTGTGTGTTTAAGTTCCCGTACACTCTGTGTCTACTGATATGTAACCTTTCCATCTTTTCACATTTCATCATTTTCCCGATTAGAAAACATGGTAAAAGGAGGATCACAGGATAAAAAAAGGCTGAGAAAGGCTAGTCTACGTGAAAATTGAAACCCTTTACAGTGGAGCTATAAGTAATATCTTTTATATTAGATACCTCCCTCGCGTAGAATAACAAGTATTAATAAATAGTTTATATCAGTTTTAAAATAAATTTGCATGGACAATGAATATTTTCCCATTGGTCTTGAATTCCATTTGGAAAATTTCTAATATCAAGACCAATTTATGTAACCCACATCATCGTGCTAATAAACTTGTTTTGTGAAAGCTAAACAACAGTGCTACCACCATGTAGGTAAGTGAAAATTAGGGTATTTTAGGGACTTAGTTTAACACAATAAGGGGCTTTTAGGGAACAGAAACACATACAAATAGGGACTTAATAGGAACAAAATCTCTGTGTTTAATGGTGTGTGTGTGTGTGGGAGGGAGACTTTTTTCTATTTGTAAGGTAGGGCCACTCTTCTCTCCAACGAGTAAAAATATTGTAACGTCCCTTAGGCTTATCGAACCAGGTACCCCGGTATATTTAATATCAGAGACACACATGAGTATTGTGTCACCACATCCAAAGGGACAATTACATCAACGCACGAACATTGATAGCTATTACCATTTACGTAACTATCCTGAATAAGCAGTATTATAGAGAACAGCAAGAAATGCACAAACCTAAACAAACAGGTAGTTTACATACAACTCCTGTTGAATAATAAATTATGTAATGAAGTAAACACTATTTGTGATTATAGCACAAAGACTTTTCCGGACAGACACGTTGAACAACAAGGCACTTAAATTCCATGGGTCATCATTTTCCCCTCGAAGTATGCTGACCCGTAGAATTTCCCAAGCGCCTCTATTTCCCGAAAAGGGGAAAACGAACTGACAGGCTAGAAGAGCCACTGAGAGACAGTGGTCAGAGAACCGAGTTCGTTTGAGTAACATTACTATTATACTTATAACAGTGGCCAAGCTAACAGGCGTTAGCAGCCAACCTCAACATCAATGGATCTGTCTGGTGAGTCAAGCGCTAAACATTGTAACTTCCTTTCTAAACATGAAACTAAACCCATGTTTTGTAAAACCTCTCGCCTTTTATTTCTTATAAAAGCTACATCCTCCGTTCCTAGTATAAAGAAGTAAGGATTCTCCACCACGGTGGAGCGATATCCTTACAATATGATCAGTGATATATAGTAATGCAAATGATTAGAACCCAATATAATTTAGGATTTCAAAGTTACATTATTTTTTTTACTAATGTTCGAGGAGGGTAAACTCCATGAGAACATTGCAGGGAGACTTTGGTTTTCTTAGGGACTTCTTCCAATGCAGATGATGCCAGTAACTATTAATTCTCATTTCAAAATAAACTGGTACATCTGCCTCCATTTGAAATAACCTCCATTCGTTATAAAATCTACTAGTAGCAACATTCACTGGAAGGGCTTTGTTTATTTCTATTATAACAGAAGTACTCTCTTCTGATCAAATCAGAAATACACCTCTTCTGGTTGCAGATTTGAAAAGTGGTTTAAGGAATTGCGATTTTGTGAAAATATGTTTAAGAGTACCCAAGCAATTATTTCCAACATCTCTCAGAAATACTTGCTTTCCGTTTAGGATTTCTTTTTTTCAACTCTGCACTTTTCTCTTCCCCCAAGAACACACTGCTCGGAGGCAAGAGACTGCTTTTTCAAAATCATGCTCTGTAATATTCCCTAAAACATTTTTATAAATCTTTCTAGTAAAGTTCTGAGAAGACAATTTTATATCATCGTACAAGACAAACAAACACATGGCTCATCTTTCTGAAATATGCCGGTAAATCTGGTAAAACGTTTTTGCACTAGAAACAAAACACACGATTTCAGATTTCATTGTTGGTCTTCTTAGCAGTTTATCAATATTCTGATATTTCGCTTTAGCCATCATTGAACTTTTCCACTGAGGAGTAAACGTTAAAAACAACAGACGGGCGACTGTTCTAAAATTCTGCTAGCTGCGTTCTCCATCGAAAGTCATCTACGCGGAAAATGCTACACAAAACGATGATATCTTCTTCTTCTTCTTCTATGACGCTACAGCCCAAGTCGGGCCCTGGTCTTCCCAAGAAGTTGCCTCCATTCCTCCCTCTTCTTACTGGCGTCCATCCAGTTTCGAATCCCCAGTAATTTGTAAGAATCTTCTCTTACCACGTCTTCCCATCTTTTCTTCGGTTTTCCTACTGGTCTTTTCTTATATATCCTGCGTGTTAGTGCTTTCTGTGTTATTCTATCTGCACTCATCCTGGCCACGTGTCCTGCCCATTGTAATCTTCTTAATTTGACGTCTGTTACTAAATCTGGTTTCTTGTATAGCTCGTACAATTTTGCATTGTATCTGCTTCTCCACTGATTATTATGTTTAATCGGTCCAAATATTCTCCTAAGAACTTTCCGCTTGAAGGTGTTTATTCTGGTACCTTTCAATTATTCTGTCTCTCTTCAGAAACTTTCCACACGGAAGGAAAAATTCTTTAAAAAAACTGTAAATAGACAGAATCAAATAAATTGCATTTCTGTACGCATTGTGACTGGTATGAATATTACATGTACCAATGTTCTCTCTCCCTTTATTCCAACAGCTCATTATTCATAAGAGTAGCTACTTTCTATTTACGTTTGGTTCGTCCATTCCTAACATGATCAAATTTTCCCTAGCTGCACTCAACCTTCTGATCAAATCCACTGCTTTTGCACTACTGCACTACCAACGAAGAAAGTTTTAAGATGTCTGTTCACCATTTTACAGAAATTTATATATGGCCTTTAGGTATCTTTGGCTCAGACCGGGATAGTTTAGGGGAGAGGAAAGGAAGGTAAGATGCCGGTCCTTACTTAAAAGGTGCTCCCCGGCATTCCTTCCATGAAACTGAGGCAAACGCTAGAAAACCTTATTAAGGATGGTCGACCGCGGAGTTCGAACCCGCGTGCCTTCCCATTGCCGATCCGGGGTTCGCGACGTTACCGCCTGGACCACGAGGGTTGGGAATTCATCACCTTATTCTCGTTTTCAGACCAAAATCTAACAGTAGTCTTTCAATAGTTGTTTCGAAAAAATGGGGCAATCTTATCTGCAATCATATATATTCCTTTGTTTTAATCACAGAAAAATTGTTCAGTTTTATATCTGGAAACTGCAGTAAATGTATCTGCAATCCCTTAACACGAACTAAAAGAGTAATCTGCAAAAATACATTTATGCACCCAAATTGCTTCTGCTATTTTTATATCACCTTTCATACCTTCCCCATTATATCAGTTAATTTTGTTGAAAGAAATTTAACTAAAACACTTGAGGTGAGTGTTATAGTAATTTGTTTAAAGACACTTGCTACTCTTGGAAAACAAAAATCGTTCACGAGAAAATACGGGGAGAATGAGAATCACGCAAGGAGAACAAACCTTCTACAAAAGAGAGAAGTTTCTTTACGAGTTATAGAAAATATTCTCTGTTAAAAGTAGGAAAAGCATTGCTACACAAGCACTTGAAAATAAAACTGGAGCCTAAGAAACAAAATATTACTGCAAAAATACAAATAAGTTTGAAATATTAGGAACAGTCAATAAATAGCGAGGCAGAGAATATTTCACAGTAATTATTTCACTAATCTTAAAAGTATTGTCCGCAGTTGTTTAGGTATTTATACCAGTGTGATACTAGCCGAAGAATGTCATGCTCGTATAAATCCTTCGGCTACTGTTTGAACGAATTGCGCACGCACACCTAGACTTCATCGTCCGTTTGAAACCGTTGTGTGCTTCCACTGAAGACTTTGCCGTTTGGTATCGGACTCAAATTGGTGGCACCAACCCACATAGCAAAATGTCGTCCCAGGAATATCTGACGGATCTCCTGGCAGGATATCGGGACGTCCGTAGGACGTCCTGTTTAAGTCCCGTTTACATCCATGGGACGTATAGTTATAATTAATTCTTCGTATAACCATACGAAGGCATATCCTTCGTATAGTTATAATTAATTAAATAATAATAATAGTAAGGTCGATTTAATTTATAGAAATTCCAGGTAGGTAATCCCGCACGGCTTTCCGGGGAACATCCAGGGGACCTCCATATGGGATGAACTGTTTGTATTGCCCACAGAGTTATCTCACGGACGTCCTTAGGACATCGCTATGGGAGCTTGAGAAATCTGACGTTAATGGGATCTAAATGGGACGTCCCAGGGATGTACTCTGTTTTGTGGGAACTTTCGTCACAGGTAACATCTGCTGAGAGAAAGTAGTCCCCAGCGTCGTTGTAACGCTGCAGCGATTGCAGAGACATGCTCATGCGACAGGCCTGTTGTTCTGGTGTCGCTTTCAAACTGAACAAAATGGACGCAGCCGTTGCTTGGCTAGCACCCTTTTCACATTTGTTTCGGGACACATACGTCATCTAGCGAAAGAAACATGCACTAAACGTCTTCCTCACACCAGTACCTACATTTCAGACCCGTCTCACGTTTTCTCAATACCATAGTGCTCGTGAGGTATCTTCTGCCTCGTTATTTATTGACTATACCTAATAAAACATTTCTCCTTGTCTTACAGGTTGCAAAGCTGGAAAACTATAATCAGAAACTTAACAATTAAATATCAAACAACTCAAAATTGGATTCAACGAAATCCCGAAATAAAATGCTACAACAACCTGGATTACAGCAGGTTAGAGTATGTCGAACTCTTCAGCTTATCCTCATTGGGGCTTTAAATTGAGTTGCAAAATTAAAATAAAAAGCGACTTCTTGGCAGAAAAGAAACTTTTAAGTACTTTCAGGGACCAGTACAAGCACCGGAAACTAAGTTCAATCATTATATTTTTATTACGTTTAGAGGGCTGAAATTGTAAATTAATATTATACTTATAACGTAGTTCCCAGTTGGGATAATATTGCACGAAGCACTTTTCGGTCTCACATCGGAGACGATCTTCAGATGTTGGCAACTTTTGTTTAAATGTATATATATATATATATATATATATATATATATATATATATATATATGTATATAGATATAAAAAAGAGAAATACAAGAGGTACTATAACCTACATGTTCTAGAATTCGTATTTTTCTGTTTTCAAGTATGGCCAGATCATGTGTTTGATTTCAGTTTAATCAAATATTACCAAATGTATTCTGTCAATTGTTTGGTAAGGTTCTGTGTAAGTTATAGAACTTGATTTGTTAAGTTGTATGTAAATACATACACATATGAGATAGAAATAAATATCTTTAAAAATATTTTTTGCGTTTTTATTGGTTTGAAACTCTACAGTGCGTTGTGTGTCATCGGTGAAGATCTTAAAAGTGGACTTACGTTATTGTTTGCATTTTCCAAGCATTTCCTCAATGAAAGAAGCCCAAACTTTGTGCAGGTTTTCTTTGACCGCATTTAATTTTGATTTTATTATTATTATTATGGAACACGCTTTCATGGTCGTTATTATTTTTAAATTATGAATTATTCTGGTTGATGCTACCTGATGTTTCTCTGCAAATTGAATCGGAATTTTTATTTCAGGTTTCTAACACTCAGGCCGAGAAAGAGGAGGGAAAAGGAAGCGGGAAGCTGTCGGCCAAGGTCTAAGTTGAAGGTACTATATCGGCTTTGCCTGGTGTGACGGAGAAAAAACCCTGGAAAACCTCACTCAGGATGGTCGGCCGCTGGGCTCTGTTTGCAAAAAAAGCCTACGAACAACAGAAAAGTACTTCAATGCAAGACCCTCGCAGCATGAATTTAAAAAAGGAGATGCAATATTAATCTTCTACCCGTACCGCAAGCCAGGAATATCAGAAGTTTGGACACAAATCTATGAAGGCCCCGAAATTATACTGGAGAAGATTAACCCCAATTTATATAAAGTACAGATGTCAGATACGTTCCGAGAGAGAATCCAAAACATTTCAATAGACAAGATAAAGCCATACCATGCAGAGGGAACGGAACAAAACTGAACGTTCAGAAGGGGAGAGTGAGTGAGGGCAGAACGAAAGCATCCGCATCATTACTAGCGGCGAACGCAGCAAGAAGGAATTGTCTCTTCTTAACAGCTTAAGGCGGCCATCATCAGAGAGTAGCACTAGTAGCGACACACACATGATGTCATGGCAACAACACATGCGCACGTGGAGGCGACCACGCGCTCATACACACGTCACATGGAACTCATATGTAAGAAAAAAGAAGCGAAAGAAGAGCAGCAATGTTTTCACACATAGCAGCTGTTATAATTCATTTTTAACATAAAATTATTTTATGCAAAAAAGGAGAAACGAATAATTTAAGTGATGTACACTCACCACTAGTAAACTGTGAATACGACTACACGTTTTTTCTTCTTATTCACAAACTTCTTGAACCTCAAGTTCACAGTACCATTATTTTCTAACGATTATCGATAATCGTAGTTAGCTGAACAAACAACCTCTTTTGTTTAATTTCCATACCTTTTAGGTACCGATAAGCTTCCAAGATTTTTTATATAACAGTACTCAATAAGATTCTCTTCTAGAAATACAAAGATACGTTTCAACAGTTTAGCACTCACTTTCACTTGCATTTTTTAGACTAACATGAATAGTTTAAATAACATTGAATCAAAATACTAAAGTAAGCTTCCCCCCTTCACTCCGTAAGCCAATAACCATGGTTCAAGCAACTCGGATAACGAACTCAACCGTCATACTCTTACAACTACTCAACTTAAACAGCATAGCAGAAACAAAGGAATAAGTATTCCAGAAACTGGGCATCTCCATCGCCAAGTTTAAGGTAATGATTCAGTATGAAGATGTGGAATTTCTACCATACAGGTTGCATCTACATTTCACGGCTGTTCATTTACAGAACACGTCCTGCAGCGGTTACGAAAACTTAATTCAAATATTACACCAAAAAGCGCGACATTTTATTGACAAGCTTCGTAACGTGATACCCTGCGATTTTCAGTTAGGCTGCCCAAAGCGCCCAAAACGTATGCTTTTCAGCTTGTTGATGGGTTTAGCCAGTTTAGCGACCAGCACCTAATCTCTATATGAGGTACATAAACTGAAAACTACAATAAACCAAATGCAGGTACAGAACGCATACCTAAATGAGAAAATCCAAGACATCAAAGAAAGCAATTTTAAATTGACACATATAGTAACTAATTTTACAATAGCTATGGAAAAATTAATCACGAAAGTCCATCACTAAATATTACAGCTGTTATCACTTTACTAAATGTTCAAATCCTTGAACAACACTTCGATGTAATTATCCAAATCCTGTTCGAAAATACAGTAAGCGACACTTTAATTAAATCTAACGTGGCAAGAGCAATGATTCAAAATCATCCGAATCTTAAAAACTTATTAGTTAACCAAGATCTAGGATCTACAAGTGCTCCAAAGCTTTTCTTCTCCCCTACGATCCAAGTTCTGGTAACTTGGATATAATAATACAGGTTCCTATTATAAATCGGCATGACTATCATACACTATACAAAATCTTTAATAATGGATTCCTGACGACTTCTGCGTATCTCCAAGCAAAACTCCCGGAACTAGATGTAAAAACGGAACATGGACATTTTGAAATTGACATTTCACTATGAATGTCAACAACACCAAATGTTCCTCATTTGTAAAGTCCAAGCACAAGTGCATTCACAAAAAAAGGATTGTTTTTATAATTTAGTCTTTCAAAATAAAACTATCAATTGCCAAATCCGACCAACGCTATCAACCATTGAAGAATTTTACACTTATACCACAGTAGGGCTCCACATAACAACCAGGAACCAAGTCACTAAAAGAATAATATTAGCTCATCCTTTACATAGTTTTTTTTCAATATAAGGAGTTCGAAACAGTAATGACTGACGGCTTAAATTTACCAACACAGGAGAGGGTAACTTTTTCTACAGAAATGCATACCTTACAAGATAATTTCGACTTCAATTTCACTTTCAACCTGCAGTCTTTGCAAAAAAAACAGTTACTTCTCTCAGAAATCTTGTGAAACACGAAGCCAACAAACTTCCCAACCATTCCAATATGACTTTCACGCTATATTTCCATGGGCAACATTAGATTTAAATATCTTTATATTAATCCCCATTCAGATTTGTGTGATTTACTTTTTGTATCGAAGGACCAAAATACAAAATAAATGAACATATTTATTTTTTCCAGTACAATGATAATCACAGTTCTAACGTCGTTTTACATAGTAGCCACCTTTATTTTTTTTCGCCAGTTTGATTTTGCTTGTATATGTGTGCCACCGAAGAAAGAGGCAATCCCTGCAGACTCAGGTGGAAACAATATTCATAACTGACAACACGCCTGCCCCGATAGTACATCAGAAACTTGTATCAAAGAGCAAGAGTACTATCGGCGATTTAGTATACAGATATTAGCATCATTCAACGGCAAATTCGCCGTCACTTCACGTTTGATGGAGATGACTGCGTTTCGACTGACGATCCAGCTTACAAGTGAAGATAATAACGGAGAATTCAACAGGATAACGATCATCAATAATCGATTTCTTATGTTTTATTAGTGATAGTGGGGATCGCATTGCATTTCTGTGCTTATATTATATTTTGTGTGCAGTGTGTTAGTGAAAAAATTGCTTATGAGCAACTTTTAGAACCCCGTGGGGAGTGTAAAGTGACGTGAATTATACAACGTAGTATGCGTAAAAACACGTGCTATTTATTTGTAAACAAATAGTGGGAAACGGAGGATGACAACAGCAGCAACCAAAGACAGCCGACGTCTAGAAGTGCAGAATCAGCATACCTGGGACCAACGCTCTGCTATAAAAAGCGTCGGGCCGCTGGAAGAGGCACTATTCTGCTATGGGGTAGACCATCCTAACTTAAACCGCCTTATCTGCTACGAGATAGGCAAAATCCCTAAGTCCAGTTTGCCACGAGGTTGGACTTAACACCACTATAGCTCCAACCTGCTACGAGGCTAAGAGCTTCCTTTCTCTACCAGGTAACACTCCGTTGCCTGGGCCAACATCAACTACAATCCATGAAACTTTTATAGAGAAAGTAATTGAGATACTTTGTACCTCAAGTTTTATTCTCCATAATTTTGTACAGGAGACTCTTTTTATTAACTTTGTATTTTATAATAATAAAGGTGAAGGAAAAATCCAAACATAAATCCTTTATTGCTCTACTGCTCTACCTACCAAAGAACAAATTATTGAGTAACGGTGCCAGACTCATATAAACTGAGCGTTGCGTAGGCAATTAAGGCGCATTCCGCAAAGGAACATTACAATATATAAAAACACAGTAGTACATTCAAACTTTCTGCTACGTTAAGTTTCAATCAAGTTTTCAAATTCGTAAAGAGAAACTAACAAATGACTATACAAAGCTGGAATTCTCGCGTGTCAAAGCATTAGCTTACTATTACACGGACTGAAAGAGAAAGTTTCTCCCGCCAGAAATGATGATTCCATTTTTCATTAAAATACGATAAAATTTCGCGTTGTCATTTCAGTTTTACATGAAATGTCGTAGGATGGTGTATAACAGAAAGCAACGTATATGTAAAATATTAGCCCTGTGATACACGGTATTCATACAGTACGGTTCCCAACGCACGAGAAAACGTAAACATGATGTCCACAAGGTCAACAACAATAACAAAAATCACAACTTTGCTTCTAAATGTAGAACTTTCATCTTGGGCTTGTTTTAAAGGCGAGGAAACAGTTTTGTTAAACATTGTTGCTGAAAAACATTATTTTTTTCATTTCAAAGTCACATGATGTAACCTTTGGCGTTGAAAATCAAAGGAAAGTGTATTTTCAATTTTGTTAGAAATAAAGTATGTTACACAGTAAAATGCAATCTCTATTTGGTGTAAATTTCACTTTAGGAAGAGAAGTAAACAATAGAATGAGTATGGCACTTACACCCTTGAATTGAATTTTATTGATGGCCTTTAGGCATCTAAGGCTCAGGCCGGGATATGGGAGGGAAAAGGATGCTGGATGGTTTCGACCAGGGCCTAAGTTGACGTTAGCATCCCAGCATTTGCCTGGCGTGACTGAGAAAAACCCTGGAAAAAACTCAGTCAAGATGGCCGGTCGTTGGGATTGAACCTACAATCTCCTGAATGCTAAGCCAACGCTCGACCACTGGGTACTTACACCCTTCTTGCACTAAACAGCATAGTGGAAAGCACAGACACGTCTGCGAATATCTCACTCGCTGTGTAGTTCTGAGTAAAACTGCGGCTGTTGTGTGGTAAACTAGTAGTTTCCAAGGGATTGGTAATACCTCTGTAAGTAGTGAGAATTTGAGGAAGTGTGTGACAATGGGTACCAAGTGCATTAAGATACAGTACTGCAACCATTTGTTATGGAAGAACACAGCAGCAATAGGAAAGAACTAAGTAAAGTGCTACCATGCGCAATACAGTGATACATTTGACCAGTGATAAATGTAAGAAACAAATTAAAGGTATTGTTACTAACGAGGAAGGAAAATAACACACAAATAGCAACATACTGAACAATCAGCTTTCTAGTTATTGAATTAAAGCGTAAGTAGTGTTGGGGCATCACTAATCAAGATGAAAAGAATGAAGGAAGGAATATATTGCAAGACGAAAGCTTCAAAAATTGCAAAAGCTTCACAAGGATATTCCACGCTCCAGCTGAAGAACCTACGCTTGGTAAAAGTCAATATTCTGATGGTCTCATACTCAATAATTGAAAAAAATCTAAAAATAAGAAGAAGAAAAAGTGTGGCGCTTGTTCCCAAAGAGCAAGAATTATATTTCATTTTATGATACAATAATTTCTTGAATAAGTGCTTGTGTGTTTCATTCGATGCGACGTATACTGTTTTCCGATTTGTTTACTCCTGATCCCAAAGTCATCCTAAAATGAAACTTACATCAAAGAGTGATTGCATTTAACTATATATTATGCTTTATTCTTAAAATTGAAAATACACCTAAGTAGAATTTCAAGGTCAAAGTTTGCACCATGAAATAAAAACAATCCTATAACATAAATCCAATATTTTCCTAAAACACCCTCTTTAAAATAAAATAAAAAATATGGATTCTTAAAATAAATAATGTACTTAATTCTTTTGGTAGTCCTCGTTTAAGAAATCTTGTTTAATCACATTACGAAGTACTTTTCGGTCTCAAACCGGAGATCTTCATCGGGCGGGCGACATTTTTTTTTAATTGAATTTATTTATGGGCTTTAGGCATTTCAGGCTCAGGTCGAAACTACTTTTTTTGTTTAAACATGTAAGTGTACATGGAAAATAATCTAAGAAAAAGGATTATATACAATATTTTGTCAAACTGTGTGGTATTGTGGTATAACTTACATGTTGGAACTTTCGTAATGCAAATTATATTACCAAGCACTTACAAAATATTGTATGTAACACTTTTTACAATATTTTCCAAATACATGTTTAAACTGCAGTGGTGTGTTGAGACCAAGTTTTTAAACAAGTCGAATAAAACGAAGAAGAAAAGGAACGTTACATATTTTGATTTTATGTGACTTGATGTTCGCAGTGGTTATGACGACAATTTAGAGGTTTGTATAAGCGCCACAGAATAAAATATTGTTTTAATGTATTGAAGCAAGTTTTAGGTGGAATATTGTGTATATATATATATTGCTTTAAATAGAAGAACATCTACTGGTTACGTGATCAAATCGAAAATTAATTATGAGGAAAGCCTTCATTTCATGTAGTAAACAGTATTATCTTTGAGAGATAATTAAACTTTCTTTTTAGCAATTATTATCAGATAGCCTTGTGTCACGTTTGCGAAACTTGGCTAAAGTTTAAATATTCCCCGAGATAAGTTACCTTACATAGATTAACGGAAAATTAATATAAACGCCTCTGTTTAGTTCGAGACCGAAAAGTACTTGTGATGTGACTGAAGTTTCCTCAGGCGAGGACTACAAAAAGCAGCAAGTAGAGGAGGTAGGTGTAATAGAGAGATTTATGGGGTAATTCAAGACTTGAGATTTCTAATGGTTCCTGTCTCTTATTTATTACTCTACTGGGGTAATAAGAGACTTAGCTGATCCTTCCGATTTGGTTGAAGAAAGGATCTGTTGAGGGTATTAGTAGACAATATACGTATATAAATCTACCAAAACCCCAGAAAAATTCACTTTCTTAACTGCAATACTTTTAATGACACAAGTTTTTAAAAAATATAACACACGAAACTCCATTTGCAAAATTGTCATCAACAAAAAATAATACAACAAACTTAAAAGGTAAAGTATAATATTAAGTAATTACAGGAGATTGTAGAGAACATACTTTCTCCACCAAACAAAACATCAATGCAAAGGAAAAAAATATTCTACTGAAAATCAGGGTTGGATAAAAAACGTGTTTTAAACGTTTCTTCTATTTCTTTTTTGTTTTAAACACATTTTTTATAGACTGCAAAAATGTGTTTAAAACGTTTTAAATATTGTCTTAAAAATAATAATAAAAAAAAATGTAGTGGTTATGATAGGTACTCCATCTGCAGTAGTTTCTATAACGTTTCAATCGCGCTTCCGGTTTATTCATAAGCATTGTAGAAATTGTAGGTTCTATTTTACTAAATTTGATGAAATTTTCTATCTATTAAAATTCAACGACAAAGCTATTTATAAATATAAAAGGTAAAGGTATACCCTGTGCATGTGGAGGAAGCGATCCACATATGGTATTGTCGACCAACGGCACGAAGTGAGGTGGGAGTGGCCAGTCCCACTCTCGGCTACCTTCATCTCCCAAAGTACCCAGGAATACCAAGGACATCGTGGTATTCAATTTGAAAGGAGGCTCAGTATCTCAAAGCACCAGCCACGGGAACAATGAAGGAAAATTCTCCAGTGTCCTGGTCGGGATTTGAATTACACTTTTTGAAATGTTCTCTCGTTCGGGCAACAAGACCTGCCATTTTTTTTTACACGATCTACATTTGGCTTATACGGTTATTTTCGGAAGGATAAACTTTAATAAAGTGTGTCTAGAATAAATCCTTTTTCCTTCCTGTGCAACAAACTGATAATGGGGCTATAAACGAACAACCAAGAAGCAGAGTACAAACTGTTGTAAAAAAAAAAAAAAAGAAGTTTCTTTTTCTTTTTTTTTAAAACACAAAGCAAGTATTTAATGCTTTACGCTGCACATAATCAATGTAATCAGCAGGATTGGATTTAAGCTTTCATACATTTATCACAATTTACTATTGCTTTGTTTTCCTGCAGCCTTATGAGGTAAAAGAAGGGATTTTTTTAATGCATTCATTGCCATATTACTATACTTCCTATATCTTCACCCTCACCAACATAAGGGAACTAAGAACATGGACTGAAGTTATTTGGTATAGTTTGTAATAAAATATTAATAAACTTTCAGGGAACTGAAAAAATATTTTGAATTATAGGAATTGAAGTTCCTAGAGATAAATACAACTTCGAAGACATCTTTACTGTAAACTGAAAAACTATGAATTCTTATCGAAATATACTCTCATCCCGTATATACAATACGTTAATTTCTAATTGCGGTATTATTCAAGGAAGATGTTCATTTTTGATCATAATTACCGTCCGCAAAAATCAATTATCTTTAGCTCAAAATCCCGGGTAATAATCGGCTTCTATTCAAGGGCAGAGATATAGGTTTCCGTTTACTAGTACACTGTGTGTGTTTCACTATAAAAGATCGGTAGCATTGATGTAACATGCTCTGGTAAGATAAGATAAAATTAATTGTATAAGCAGTAACAGCACTATGGCTTACGCCCGTTCCGAACATGCTCTGGGTTCCAAGCCTCGCCCCATATACTATGAAAATATAGATAGATAGAGACAGTGTAACAAAAATATTTTATGTCATATGCATATTTCAAAAGAGATGTACAAATGCATAATGAGTACACATACAAACAAGCAACTAGAAGTACATATAGGTTTCTTCTAATGAGTCTGCTGCAATAGGGCTCTGAGAAGTATTACTTCAAAGCATATCATAACATAGCCACGTCCCGCGGCTCCCTCCGCGCTTTTTTTTTTTAAAAAAAATACAGGAATAGCTATCAGAACATAACAGTATGGGGGCCATTTGAAAAATTGAACTTTAAAATAGGGTGGCAACGCTGACACTTGGGTGCTTGGGTATAGGGAACAATCACAGTATGTTCCGATTGTGTCGAATATGTACACTCAAAGCTTGGTGCGGATACGACGAACTGAATGGAACTAGTAAATATTTATTTTTAAATTGATTGTCAACACTGTCGACTGTGGGACCTGAAGTGCCTACCTCTATGACGCGTCCCAGTACGTAAATACGAAGTCTGGTCCTAATACGTTCAACGATATGGAAGTAATTTAACATTTTATTTTCTGAAATTGGTTGGCAACACTGACAACTGCGGCGCCGGTAGTACCCACATGACCTGTCCCAGTACCTAATTTCATATCAAATTTTGTGTAAATCAATGCGGATACCTCCAACGGTAACAAATATGAAATCTAGATTTTTTTAATCGTCTTGTAAGCCTGACAAACTACGGTGCCTGTATGACCTGTCAAATTTAGTGTAAATCAATGTACATCTGTAGATTGGTATTAATAAAGGCAATTTCTATAAGTTGAATTTTAAAATAGGTTGGCAGCACTGATAACTGGGGCGTTTGAGGTCGGGGACACCCAAAACTTTCTTCCATTGTGTTAAATGATGTTTAAGCTAAGTTTGGAGCAGATACGATATGGAAGATTTACAAAAATGGTTTTTCAGTTGGAAACACTGAGAACTGATTAACCCGGAATATCTCACAAAAACCAAAAAATATTTGTAACATAGGGTTTAATTATGTTATATCACTTCTTAATTACCTATATTAAAGTAATTCTTGCTTAACGAGACGTTAGAACTATTACAAATAGCTGCCTTGAAAAAAAAATTAAAAAAAACTAAGGCTGATGTTTTTTTTTTTAAAAAAATCGGAAGTGTTAGAAAAAAAAATAACCTTTTTTTTTATTTAGAATACTAAGAGTACCTAATAAATTCTACCACCCGGCATAAACTCCAAGGACCGAATAAGAAATCATCAAATCTACACAGTTACTCACTAGTGTCCCTTTCCTCATAAACATAAGAAGAGAGATAGGAATGTAATCATAGAAGCAAATACATGCCCATGAAGTTTTTGTTTTCCTGGGAGTTTATAACAACAAATAAAAAAGATAGAATTGAAATATGAACATCTTGTTTCATGTTATTGATAGCGAATTAATATCCCGTTTCTAGCAGCCAACCGATAAAGAATACTTCGAAACAACACATTTGCTACTCTAGGCTTGCGGCGCCATAATACTGACTATTTTGGAAATTAGCTTTTACTCGGAACAAATTGCATACGATTTACTGGTAAAAACACACCCTTTCGTACTCTTAAAAATAATGTGATACTTTCAAGCAAGAAAAACAAAATTAACATGTTTTAAACACGACTTAAAAAAAGCGTTTAAAACAAATGTTCAGAATGTTTTAAACAAAATGTTTAAAACAATCGCCTCTGTTTAACACATTCCAACCCTGCCGAAAATATGCCATTTTTTTAGCGATAGAAAAAATGAAAATGATGAGGTTGCTCCATGCAGAATAACAGTCACTGGTTCTTACGTCCAAAGATCCCCAAACTTTTTACACTAATTCAGTAAATTATCTATTTTAATTCCGAATTTTCAATCATTTAGCATTATTCAAAGTGACAAACTTATACATCCTCTAAAGGTAAAGTCTACATTCAATATGACTATCAAATGGACATTGTACATAGCTTCTTTATTTCAGTATCAACCGAGTCCCTTACTACCCCAGCCTCCCCTACCTTATTTATTTTAGTTTGGGGGAGTACTCCGATCGCAATATTTATATTATTTACATTTTGCTTCCTTAGCTTCACAACAAGCCTAGGATTAAAGTTCTACTACAATTAGAAACAAAGGTATTTTTTGTTGACCTTATGCGTACATTTTTAAAGTCATCATCATGTTGGCAACCCTTCTTTATGAACACCGAGTGAAGATTGCATACGTACGTTACTTTGTCATCTACAAACCTACGAATTTTCATGCAAAGATGAAATGGTCTAGTTGAAAGCTATGACGATTGGACATGGAACAACCTAATTTACAAGAAATCAAGAATTAACATCTCATTTCGAATGTATTTAGTTTTACCACTTAATGCAAAAATTACAGGAGTCTAGGCATAGATTTAATTAGTAAGTTTTTTTTTTTTAAAGAAGAGTTTTCCATAAACTTCTTATCAAAGAGGAAATAAAAAATACGGGGGACTGAGAATTTAGTTCGCGAACTTGCTACCGTGTGCTGATATTGGCAGCCCTGTACAAAATGCTCAGTAAGTTTTCAGAACCTTGGTACATCAGTGTTTCGCAGTTGTATTCGCGTGAACGTGTGGAGTCGTACTAAACTGGAGAAAAAATGTAAATTTTGTATTTTGAGCCATTTTAGTAACTAATGACTTCAGCCCGTTTCGAGTCCATTAGCTGTTAAGTCTCGAGTCACCTGCTTAGCGCCCCAACCCACACGACTACCAGGTCGGCTTATTGAGTGGCGTGCATTATTGTTGTTCCATGTGTGTGTGTCTATGCCGTCGCGAAAATGTCTGAATTAGAATTAGAGCAACGAATAAACATTAAATTTCTCGTAAGCTGAGCAAGAGTATTAATGAAATTAGAGACATGTTGATGCACGTTTATGGAGATAACCATGAAGAAAACGCAGTATAGAAATGGATTAAACATTTTTTTTTTTTGCTGAAGGGAGAGAACGCATCACTGATGAGAGTTCAGGGCGGCCAGTAACGAGCAGAACTGAGGAAAACACTACTAACATTCGTCCAATTGTACATCAAGAACGTCGGTTGACTGTGAGAATAATAGCAAAACAAGTTCACATTGGCAGAGAAACAGTTAGGAAAATCTTTACTGAACATATGCGCAAGATATGTGCAAAAATCCTCCCATAAGGAGCTCACCGATGAAAAAAAGCAAGAGAGAGAGTCGAAGTTTGACAAGACCTATTGCAGAGGCAAGACAATGTTTTGGGCCGTGTTAACACTGATGATGAAACATGGGTGCTCCAATACGACCCCGAAAACAAAGCGTCAAAGTGCACAAAGGAAGTTAATCAATTCTACGCGACCAAAAAGTTCCGAGAGTCCAAATCAAGAGTCAATACGTTGTTAAGAACATTTTTTGAATTCCGAAGGATTATTCATGGACTTTAATTTTTTAAGACCTTTAGGCAACTTTGGCTCAGGACGGATGGATGAAGGAAGTGGGAGGAAACGAAAGCGCCATGAGGAAACCCACGCACACGACGTTTGTTCACCACAAAGCCCACATGGAACGAGCAGGGATCAAACCGACGATCTCATGCACCAGAGGTGAGCGCTCTACCATTAAGCCACCGCGGCTCACATTATGAATTTGTACCGCCTGGACATGCAGTTAAAAAGGTGTACGGTTTGGAAGTGCTGAAAAGGCATCGTGACAATGTTAGACGAAAACCACCTCACTTTATACTGAATAGTTCATGGCTCCTGCATCACAATACATCCACTCTCACATCACTGTCTGTGCAGGAATTTTTAGCCAGGAAACAACTGCATTAGAACACACTCCTTACTCATCTGATCTGACCCCCAACGACTTCTTTCTTTACCTGAAGATAAAGGAAATATTAAAGGGAAGCAGGTACGTATCTAGAAATTGATTGTGGGAGCAGTCCAAGAGGTGTATGGGGATAAAATGTATATGAAATATATGTAATTACGCCTAGATGTTCTGTATAAAACTCTGAATTGGGGGGCGGACCCCACCCCTAAATATGTCCCTGAAAGGAAGACAATTTGATAACATTCAGGACATCAAAGGTAATACAACTCTTGATGGCCATTCCAGAATCAGCGTTCCGAAATTGCTTTGCAGGGTGGACTACGCGCTGGCGTCGGTGCATAGCTTCCTAAGGGGAGTAATTCGAAGCTGACCGTAGTAATATTCAGCAATGAGGTATGAAGCACTTTTTCTAGGATGTGTTGTTCGCAAACTTAATTATCAGACCTCGCATACTTTAAGATTTGAGATTTTTTCATTCTTTCAAATTACCAGGGTCAAATGCACACGCATTTTAAGCTGCGGTGGACTTCTCTTAATGAAATGTCAACGATTTTTCCTATGGAAGAGAGCTTTTACTTAAACTAGTGAAAAATTGTAACTTACGTGTGTATCTTCCGTGAACTTCTTGTCGTGAATAAACTAACACTATTTAATATTTGACATTTAGATTTTATTTAAGATTACTTTAAAAAGTACACCACAAGTGATGATAGAACAAAGAAACATAATGACCTAGATATCTCTGGTTCAAATATGTAGTGAATTTATTTGTGGTCTTTAGGCAACTTTGGCTCAGGCCTGTTCAATTTATCGAATTGTCACGGGCTGAGCTAGTATAATGGCAATTTATGATTAAAAAAAAAATTATACTGTGGAAAATTGTGTATGTAATTACTTCGTTCAATTGTGAGTGTGAAAAAGCATGAACATACTGAAACAAATTGACTGAATCTACAAGTATATATACAGATGTTGGTTTAGCTTTTGATGTCCCAAGAATGATTTGTCCGAACACATATGAAACAAAATTTCTGTAGATTCTTATATTGACAGGCCCGTCAAACAACCCTGTTAGATTGTAGCTAAAAATCCGAACCTTAATACTAATAGGGGTATTATGAGAAGACTTGGTTTCCATCCTTGGACAATTTATTCATCAAAAACTAAAAAAATCCCATATGCATAGAGATTCAGTGAATTTACATTTCAATATGTTCACCTTCTACCATACACGTAATTGAAAAAATATACACACATTTTCTCACAATATAAAATTATATTTAAAAAACTATAAATGCCATTGTACGAGGGTCATTCAAATATAAACCGGAATACTGCTAAAACTAATTTATTACTTATTTCGAAAGTACTCTTGCATCATTTTTCTACAGTTTCCATTTACAGCTACACACTTTTCCCATCGGATGGGCAGTTTTCTCACGCCACTTCCATACAAACTAATACGGCGTGTGAGAAGCCAATTGCGTACAAATTATTCTCTTTGTAATCGCAAAATTATTATCCCCCTGCTTTAGCGATCCAAACAAATAGTCACTTGGTGACAAGTTGGGGCTGTAAGGAAGATGTTCAACAATGACCCAGTGGAGTAGCTGCAATTTTTCTTGTTATGGCAGAAGTAAACAGTGTAGCGTTGTTGTAAAGAAGGAACACACGGTGGATCAGGCATAACGTCTTTTGAACCGATAAGTTGCTTTCAACTTGTCCAACAGTTCACAGTAGCATTAATTGTTCTTCGATCATGGAGAAAGTCGAATCCTTAAATAGTGGCAAGAACCTTGCTCACTAGTTTTTTCTTTCCTTTTTTGCCTTTACTGGAGCATTTCTATTTCTTGACCGCATATCCATGATCGACCGTTTAAATTCAAGTCTCATTGCTGGTAAGAATTCGCGTCCTCTTCTACTTCATACCGTCTTGACAAATTGCAGCTCGTTGTCTTCTGTTCAACAACACTCAAAATGCGGGGAACCCATCCTGCAGTAATATTTCGAAATAGCAACTAATTTTGAAAAATGGAATGCACACTGCCGTGACTTGTTTTAAGTTTTTGCACTAATTTCATCCAGTTACTCGTCAAGTCAGCTTCAATATAGTCCCGAACTTCATGTGTTTTCGAGCGTTATGCTGGTATCTGGTCGACGTAGATGTGTAAAATTTTGAACTTCGTTACGACCACCCGACCAATATATGCCATGCAAGCGTTTGTGTTTTTTAGTCTCAACACCATACGATCAAGCGTTCTGTTGCTACACAGAAATCCCGGTATAAATTTGAGTGTACTTCGTATTAACTCAGCACATGGCAACTACATTCAACAACTGACTGCACATTTTATTCATGGTTGGTCTTTGCTTTCTTTCAATAACCTTCTGAGTTTTATTTTTCAAAACGATCTCAGAAAAGTGTTTATTTAAAGCGTTCGTTTATTTACAGTAAGTTTACGGAAGAAACCCACGAAAGTTATTGACAGCCTCTTAGCGCATCACACCTTTTTCATGCTACAGGAAGATGCTTATTTTGCCTTTATATATGTATATTATTCTTTTAAGTATTCTCCTTATTACGAGATGTCCCTTTCTGTTGACAGAGGTAGGAGAAACCATCCTAAAACGACGGAAGTTCTAGCGAAAGCATTTTCAAATAAAACTGAAAATACAATCTGACGTCATTACAATTCGATGATGCTCCTTTCAGTTTGTTCACTCATTGACATGTATGTCGTTGCAATTCTGAGTAGTGTAATAAAAGAACACAGAGAAATACTTAATTTATATTCACTCAAGAACTAAATTAATTGACAAGTTTGAATACAGGCATTATGTGCGCGAGAATAGAATACAATCTGAAATATGTATTGTATTTAACAAAACCAATCTTCATTTTCTACAATGATAACACATCAATGAATTCGACATTATTCTTGACATCTACTGGAACTGTAAACAGGGTTGGAAAGAATTCACGATTAAAAAAAAAAAACTTGAATTTTAAAATTTAATTACTTGTGTAAGATGCGACAGAAGAGCGATGGAACACAGTAGTGTCCATGTGTCTAAACGCATATGTAAAATAATTGGTCCATTTTGGTGAAAATGTCCTAATTTTGAAACTGATTTCTGTTGCATTCGACAAAATTTAAACGAATGAAACAATATAAGAAACTGTAGGAAATGTCTTCACAAAGGTTAAAAGATTCGCTCAAAATAACGACGAAAATTGAAAACCGGTAGAAGCAAGCATTAACGTCGCACATTTCTTTGCTCATATTTTTGATCCCAAACAGCAGAAATTGTCAGAAGTGAAGAAAACGATTAAGCCTTGAAATTAGCAGAAATTTAGTTTCAAGCAAAGTTCCCTCCTTTCTCTAGTGTTATGTCTACTGATGAAAGCGCGAAGAACAATGTTTGACAGTGATGTAATTAAATAGTTCACCACTTCCGCTTCATCTACGGGAGTTGAAAAAGTGCTTTCACCTTTTACCTGCACAGTCAAGATATGGAATTGCTTAGGCACTGAAACAAGCTCTATTAGTTTGCCAAACACCTTAATCAGTGAAAGCAAAAATAAAATTCACAAGTATGTGGTGTGCCTTACCCTTCGCCAGGGAAGAAAATAACGGAGAATACAGTACAACAACTTGTAATACTTTTGAAAAGGAAAGAAGATTCGACGTTAATGACTGATGGTGCATTTTACGAAGCAAAGTTGACACGTTGACATACTTTTCGTCGATACACGCTGAATGAAGTTATTTGTAAGGGGGTATACACCCTAATTATTTGCGTTTTTCCTTTTAAGATTTTTTGCTAAGGAATATCACAATCGTTAAAACGAAAAATGGACCTTTTATAATGTTTCTACATACAAGTTTTCCTTCTAAACTGACCTGTATTTTCCTTTCTCCTTAATTGCAAATTTTATACTCGTAACTGCCTCTTTTCTTAGGCTCCATCTCCCAAAAAAATTTTTGAGGATTTAAATTTACTAAGATATATTTTAGTTCATTTCTGTTAGTTTTCAGCCCTCAAAATTGTACCATAAATTTGGGAATATTCTATGACAATATTCCATAAAACATGAACGCTATTTCATATGGTCAAATCAATAGTTGATACACAGCTTTACACTTTCATCCTTCAGAATACATATAACTAAACTTTATACTTCCATTAAATATACATTCTTCGAGCAATTTATGGTTTAGTACAAAAACATTTTGCTAATAACTAGATAAAGCTACAAAAGAATTGTCGTTTTGTATTTTTTTTTTAAAAAAAAAACAACTATTTCCTGGGTTCGTTTTCATATCATGATAAATACATTTTTAATGCAAACTGTCAATTTATAATGTACGGGTTCCTACGTTCCCTTCAATATAAAATGAACCAATCGAAGAGTTCGTTAAAATTCTTGGCTCACCACTTTGGTTTAAATTTACATCACAAAGACTAAAAGGTGTATTTCGAGCTTATAAACGAATCGTATCACAGAATGCTTACAAATAATGCACTTCATTTCTACATAAAATTAATTTTGATTTAAATTATGGATATTTTTACAAATCATTCAATTAAAATCGCTTTGATTTAAATCAATCAACCTTGTCTGTAAATGTAAAAGGTATTGAAAAAGGAAGGAAAAAAAGTATTTATAAGGAGCAAAGGTTTTGGTTGAAACGTCGAATTCACTGGAATATTATAATTTTAAAAAACGGGGCTATTTTTTTACATACGAATATAATTTAATTGACAAGATCATTTCCATCAGGAATGCAGCTTCAATTCAGACTGTAGCTGTATGGTATGGCGCTGGGGCAGGTGGTCAGCTAATCCGCTGTTGTTAAAAGAAATGACATTGTCGCATTACAGGGGTTTAAGTGGTCATACATTTTAAATTCGTTAAGTATCTCTCTTTTTTTAATTGACCTTTTTCATTAAAAGACGCAGTCATGTTTACAAAAATCCTGTATAACTTAACAGAGAGGAAACAATAAAAACAAGAATGCATTATCTCATCTAAAAAAGGATTTGTATTTCACAATGTGGCTATGTGCACATTAAACACCTTATCTTACAAGACCAGCTTCACTTGTACATTATTTACAATTTTTTAAAAAGGAGTAAATTAAAACAACTTCTCTGTACAAAAATCTTTTCTCTTTTTTGTACATTAAACTTTTTAAAAAGGGCAATTCATATTCACTTACAAAAGAAAGTAGAAGCATGGAACAGTATTCGAAAAAGAAATTGCGCAAGGAGAAAAAAAAACGAGGAGAAAAAGGGCGATCGAGCCTACACGGTAAATATATATAAAGCATGATTACTGATAGAAACATTCGAGAGTGCACACAGGAACAGAAATATTCAAACGTGGTATAAATAAATTAAAAAACAGAACGAGAAATAAAATGAGAAACAAAAGAGGATCTAACAAATGGCTTGTGATACCACATTATTTTATTACAACCTTTTACATCTATACCAACAATCTTCAGTATCTATACTTTCTACTTAACAATGGATGGCATGCTTGATTTGCTCACTGGTGATGAGTTACTTTGCTTCATTTTTTTTTTCAATGATTTCATTTTCTTCTTAAGATATTAGAGTTTCCTCATAATAATCACAACTTTTATACAGAAAATTAGCATTTGTAAATCTCACATTGTAAAATAGTTACATTAGCTCTTCTCGTAACATTTCTCATAACTATATTTCATATTAAGTGTCTTTTTAGTATAACTTGTTGACTCTTTTTATATATCATATATATTAATATAACATTTATACCATTATTGCAATCTAGTTATAACTTTGGTATGAAATTTCTCTTTTTCTTACAATGGATGGCATCTCTTCCAAGCAATTAGGCACACCGTTCAAAAACAATATATGAATTCTTTGCCTTCTCCAATAGCTGATTTTATTTTAAAATGCAGAATACAATTATATTAATCTTTCCAACTGACCAATTACGTTTTTAAGGCCATGAAAACACATCTGCATATCCTAAAACATGGTAACTTCCACTAAGAATATAAACAACAAATACATTATCATTCAAGCACAGAATAATAATTATTTAAAAAAAAAAACGAACATACAGGTACAAGTAGTCAAAACTGACAGCTGACCGTTCAACATGCCAGTTGACTCATTTTTAAAAAAATCACTGCGAGAAAAAGGAAAAGAAAATTAACAACAAGGGAAGAAGAAAAAAAAAAGTAGAACCATTCGAACTTTTGCTACAAAAGCCTATATAAGAAAGTGTGACAACCAAGCCATTTGTTTACACTCTGTTGAAAGTATTTTGTTAAAACTGCTTAACAAATCTTGAACGTTTTTCCAAACCATACATTTAAAACAAAATATAAACTTACAAATATGTTATATTCACACCGTTTCAACACTTACATATGTACAAAAATATGATTCATGTCTTGAACAGTAATTGACCTTTGTACACTAAATCTCTTCTGCTCCTATACTCTATGTCTATTAATACACTGTGCAAATATACAGGACAATCTAAAAGAGTTAAATAGTACAATGCACGATCATTTATAGATTTTTTTAACAACATGAACTTAAAAAAGGAATTTGATCATATGGTCAAAAACACTTGGTAATCTACATTTAAAAGCATTTTTTTCATTTTTTGTACAAGTCTTCACAGACTAATAGTGCACAAAGTCTGTCACCATAACAAATCAGATCACTATTTGAAACATTTTTATTACCACTGTTATCATCTAACTTCACAGCCCTTTTCTGCAGGCATGTTTTTCTGAACATCAGCTTCCGTAGCTGAGTTCGTGGTTTCTTCTGTTTTCGGGATCACATAACCTACATCACACTTTGCCAACTTCAACCTAATTGGAGTCACTTTAAGACCTTTGTCATCCACAGGGGACGTCCGTACTTTGAACACAGATTTGTCTCCACTATCTTGATTAGTCTCACTTGGTGCACTATGAGGTCTGTTTTCGTCACCGTTCGAATTACCTGATTGTTTGGTTTCACTATTGGTTTCTGGTGTGTTGCTAGTTTCACTAGCTTCAGCACCACTTTTAGAAGTAACACTGGCACTAGCACTTCTTTTCCCAAAACGAATAATAAGTTTCGGTGCACTAACACTTTCTTTACTTATGATTTCGACACGGAGGGGGGTATTTACAGGGTGATCGGATAGATCAGGATCTTTTGTAGTTCTTTCTTCCGAATCACTCGCATCTTTAGTCTTTTTACCACTATGAGCACGTCTTCGACGAGTACCACTATATTCTAAACTCTCTTGTTTCTCGTCTTCATCGAAATCGGCCATGATCATTTCACGGAATTTCATACTTTCACGTTTAAGTTCTTCAATCGACGGCTTTTGTATGGAAAGTCTCTTCTTTGGCGGGCGAGTACGAGATTTTCTTAACGAGCTTTCCTTTTCACCTTCACTGGATTTTTGATCTTGGGTAATTTCACCGTATCGCTCTCGGAGCTTGATTTTCAATTTCGGTGCAGGGGCTGGCGATTTTTCTTCTTCGGCACTTCGCGGTTTTGGAGGTCTCCCCCTACCTCGCCTAGTACCGTCCACTACATTTTGTCCTTGTGCAATGTTTATTGAACTAACACTACTACGCCTCCTTTCCATTTTGTCGGAGGAATAATCATCGTTAACACCTAAAGATATATCTAAATGTCTTAATTCCCGTGGCACTGTTTTCTCTTTTTTCCGTTTCTTCTCCATATTAGCGTCCACAACTGCCTTGTAATCCTCCTTGGTCGGGATGCTAGTCATTGAAGCCACAGCCTTCGGAATTGTAATCACAGTACGATTAACCGGAGTAGTGGTTGGTGTTGTTGTTTGTGATATGCTTGAAGGTAACGTGGCACCTTCATCCATATTCATATCTTGGTTCCAATACTGTCGTAACAATTCCTTTTTACGCATTCGTCGCAGGTTGGATGTTCCCGACGAAGCACTGGACGCTGTTGTGATGTCAGCTGCTGGAGGACGAGAAGTAGTTGAAGTATAATTAGCATCTAAGAACGGTCCCTTGATTTTAACTTTAAGTTGATTTCGTGAGTCCGCAAGTGACGGTTTAGGTACCACTGAGTCTGTTCCCGTAGTAACACTTGTCGTTGTTGATTGTACTCCAGTGACAGAAGTCGTAGATGTGTCTATCCTCTCAACTTTATTTCTTTCCGATGAGACATCTTGTGAGGTTTTTGAGCTTGCTGTTTGATTTGCACTTTGAGCAGAGTCTGTAGGTTCGCTTGCTGGAGGGTTCTTTTCGCCTCCAGCTAAAGCAGACACTAATTCCCTATCTAAGTCCTCGTCGTAATCGTTTAAGTGAGAAGTAGAAGAGAAAGTGACTGGTAAGTCTCCATTTCCATGAGATCCAAACAATCTATTTTGGTATGATGGCACTTGGGAACCTGATTCGTATGTCGAATTGCTACTATACGTACGCATATCTACAGGACCAGGAAGTGGTGGCTGAAGGATATACCCGGGAATATCTTGCACTGTCATGGTATTGCTATGAACATCCACTGAGGATGGCGGCGATTGTAACGAGCTTGTATCATACCGTAACTTAGAATTTTGAAGATTTGAATATTTAACACTACTAGAAGTTAAGTTACTGTCCGATTCTGAAGGATGTGTCGAACTAGGAGTCGAGGTAGGTGGCACATGTCCGTGTGTGTCTTCCTGCGTACTCGAAGATGATCGTCTACTTGAATCATGCACATCCGTTGAACGCCGTCGTTCTCGCATTGCACGCAGGTTTTCAACGTTCTCTCTCACATCATCTTCTTGATCGAAGTCATACACTGTACCCACAAGTTCACTAGGTACTGTGTTAACTTTTCCTTCAAGACCTGAATAACCACGACCAGGACTTTGTCGCTTTCCACGTCCACGACCAAATCCCCTCCCTGCCCCTCTTCCCCTTGTTGTAGTCCGATTTGGATTATACATTGACCTACTCACTGGTACTTTAGTTATATTCGGAGTCCGTTTCTCCTTAATTTTCAATTTTGACGTTGATAAAGGTTCTTCTCGTTTTAATGGGAACTTACTTGGCACAAATCGAGCTGAAGTTCTTGTGGGTTTTGGTGGTGATTTCTTAATTATATCCGCTGAAGAAACGTCCGCTGGTTTTTCACTTGGCATTGTTATTGGTAAAGGTGTCGATACGGTGGGCAGGGAAGCTGGAGGTGGAGATGGCGGTGGCGGGGAATCGTGAGTTGGATGAGCAGCAATACTATTAACAAGATTATCTGCGGTTGGTTTCACTACAGAACTTCTTCTACTAGGTTGTACTGGAGAGAATGGAGCAGCAATAGGTAATGATTCACTCTCACAGATCGGTGGAGGAAGCGAGGTATTTGGATACGATATATTAGATTGGATATCGGATGCTAAGTTCGTTACAGGCGCTGATACGGGAGAAGAAATTGGTTTCGAAGGCATTTCTTCCTCCACAGGTGAACTAGGTTTTTGTAAAGATAGATGAGTAGGTGGCGGTGGTGGATATTGAATCGCACATGCATCATCGGGTTTTGGCACTGACGTCACTGATGTCATGGATGAGGGAATTAATGACTGCGAAAAAGGGACATTGAAAGGTACCGCTGGCTGCTGAGGTAATGACGGTGTTTGGTGATGACCTTGTAAAGGAGGGAAGAGAGTTGGTGATGTAAGTGGAGGGAAAGGCAATTGCGGGGGCAAACTTGCACTACACGCTGCCATTGGGGGTCCAGTAGACGGATACAAGCTCGGCGTGCCAGGCATAAAGGCTGCTAAATTCGCAGCCTCTGTTGTCATCCCTGTATTCGTTGAAAACAAAGAAGACACAACAGACGACGGATACGATGACGCCACAAGAGTTCCCGAGTACGGTATTGCAGACGTTGTGGTGCATGTTGTTGTTAGAGTAGCTGCAGTAGTTAACGAAGAGATACCTGGATATGACACATGAAGAGGAAGCTCTGGGGCTGTGACATCCCTCTTAGGTTCCTGTATATCGTCACGATGATGAGAATGGCCAGAGGATGACGACGAGATAGATGATGAGGAGGACCTTCGAGAAGGGATCATAACGTTGTCTGCCCACTTTGTCCTACTGTGCAAGTCCAAGTATGATGCATCTGTCTCGTGAGGGAGTGGAACAAAGTCACTTGGCGGTACCCACCGCTCATCCGCTTGTGCTGTATTGCTTTTATCCAATTTTTCTCTTCCGGGAACAGACACTTTCGGCACATCCAGCTGAAGATTCGGATAGTTGGCAGTATTTCGTGAATTGTAAGTCTCCCCAACACCCCCCATATTGGCATTATTCCCATTGCTCCCACCACAAGGTCCTGGTGGTATTCCACTTGCATCACCTGTAGGCTCAATAACAGACGCGACACTTTTCGGTGGTTGAGGAATTATATTATTGTCGACTTCAGGATGAACAATACTCTCATCTAACTTCTTGCCTTCATCTCTGTTTTCAGGTTCCACCGCACTTTCACGTTTCTCTGAAAATTCTTGCTGCAAGGATAATTCATCCTGAACTACATTATTAGAACAAACATTTGTTGACTTCTTAGCATAATCCATCCGCAACTTTTCTACCAAGTTCAGTGTTTCCCTTGCATTATCTTCTTTAGAATCTTCTTTGAATAAACTTGAAACTTGATTGTCAAACGAGAATGACAGTGGAGGCTCAGTATCATAATTTATAAATCCTTCATCACTTACCATCGGTCTATCAATATCCAGGATATCATAAATATCAAATATACTTTTATCTCTGTGAGGAGATCTCTGTTGATACTGTGGTTTATGAGGATGTAACTGAGAAAGCGATGGGATCTTTCTAGCATCCAGCTCATGGTCCGGTACTTCAAACATCTCACGACTGGGATCCAAATAAGATTTCTCTAAATGTGGGATCCCAGACAGTAATGAAGGAGTAACATTTTGTTTTGCAACCTCTGTCTGACGAGGTGGCGAAGCACAAGTAACGGCAACAGGTGGAAGCGGAGTTTCAGTTGGAACTTTTGCTTCTGCTTGCTTTGTCTCGACCATTGGTTGTACCATTTGGGAATGATTTTTATTATCCTGTTTCTCTATTGTTTCCTTTAAATCAGGCTGCTTTGCATTAATTTCAGCAGGCAGACGCTCCTTCTCCGCAATAATTTCATGAGAGAGTTTAGAACGACCTGCTGAGACTTTATCATCACTAATTAAACCCTCTTTCTCGGTGTGCTCTGCTTCATTTGACATTTCTAGAGATTTCTTCTTAGTTTTCGGCATTCCTTTATCGTTCTTCTTATCTTTTATAGGGATCTCAAATTCTTTCTCCACTGGTTTATTATTGCTATCATCACTAACTTTATTTTCATTAACACTTAGCACCTCATGACTAGAACTACGCACGTGATCCAGTTCTCTTTTACCTAATTTATTATCAACTGTTTTAGCAACAGGTTCTTGATTTTGGGGTTGCTTCTCTGCTTTCTTGATTACAGTTTCGCCGTCGTTATGTTTTACAGCTTCTTCCACATCTTTGACCGTGGATAAAGTGTTCTTCTCTTGTTTCCTTGAAACTGGTTTCTCAGTTTCTTCAAGTTTCTTAATAACTGCTTTATCAGGTTCCGGTTTCTTTACTTCTGGTTTCTCAGGTTCAGGTTTCGTTGGCGTTACCTTCTCAGGCTCCAGTTTTCTTGATGCCGCCTTTTCTGTATTTTCGTGACGTTTCTCATTCAAAGTTTTCGGGGGAGTTTCTTTGGGAGCATTCTTAACATCTCTCTTCAATACTGTCTGGTGTAAAGGCTCATTTTCTATCTGTTTTGGAGCAGGTGCAGCCTCTTTCGTTTTGAGTGGAATTTCTTCCATTGATCTCTTTAAATCCTTCTTTTCGGTCTCTACTTTCTGTTCTCTCTCCTTTCTATTGCTTATATCCTTCGGAACATGTTCAGGAATGTTTTTCGACTGCACTGGTTTCTCGACAACTTTTGGTGGAAGCTTTTCATTTGGTTTCGTAGGCTGTTCTCTATTGACTTTCGGTACAACAGGTTCATCTGGTTTCTTTTCCGGAATAGGTTTCCACGCAGGTTTCTTCGGCAATTCTTGTTCAGGTTTCTTACATGTTGCTTCAACTTTATTAGATAACTTTTTCTCAGTTTGGTGTTGCACTGTTTGCTTCTCATGATCATTAGCTAACTTCTTAATCTCTCTATCAAGTTTCTCCATTTGCTGTTTCCTTTCTGTTTCAGCCTTCAGCACCGATTTCTCACTATTTTCTTTCGAACTTGGTTTCTGCACTTCTTTCTTTTCTGCGAGCTCACTATGTTTTACTTTCTCCTCAACTTTCTTGATCGAAGATGTACTGTGCTCAGTGGATTTGCCACCCTCTTTGTTGCTCTCAACTGCTTCAGGGGCTCGCTGCATGGAGAGGCTCTTTTCATTGCGTGTTGGGACGAATTCCTTCGCTTCTTCAATCTCAATTGATTTTCTCGTTCTTCCTTCAGGCTTTGTTTGCTCTTTCTTTTTGTCGCCGGACCTTTTCTCAATATCTGGTTCTCTCTCTCTTCGCTTCTGCTCCTCGATTCTCGAAGAACTTGAGCGGTTTCTGATTTCTTTGTTGATGGGTTCTCTATCCCAGTCCCTAACGGGACTTTCTCTATCTGAGGAACTTCGACTTTCGGACAGAGATTTATTTCTTGATCTGCTGTCAACATCTCGGAATCTATCACCCGAGCCTGATCGTGATTTCTTGTAGGCCGTCTCCCTCCTTTTCTTTCCCAATTCTTCTTTGGTTCGTGGTTCATCTCTCTCAACAATCGGCGGCTGAAATTCAAGTTCAGGCCGCCCGTCGGAAGTTTTAAGCTTCTTATCGGGAGCCTTCTTGAATTTCTTGCCAGCCAATTTGGGATCTGCTTCTCTGCTCTCGTTCCCATCATTGAACTTCGGTTTGTTTCTCTGCAAACTTGTAACTCCTCTGTTTTTCGACATGGAACTTTCGTTTCTGTTTTTGTGGTTTCCTTTCTTTCCAATGAATTTGTTTTCATCTTTTTCTTGGCTTTCATCATCATCATCATCATCATCTTCGGACTCACTCCCTTCAGAACTGCTACGAAAGGATTGGTCTGCCTTGTCAAGAAAGGGCCAATCCGTTTCGGGTCTGAGGGTACTCTTTTTATCATGTGTAGCTTTGTTCTTTCTTTCAAGCAACTCAGTGCTTTCTCTTGTATGATGGGTACTGGTGAGCAAATCTGATGTACTTTTCTTCTCAGGTGGTACAGTTTTCTCTGATTTTCCATCCTTCTTAACTGGTTTTGGTGTTGGTTTAACGGGTTCCTCTTCTTCTTCTTCCTCATCTTCACTGGATGACGACGTAGACGACGACGACGATGATGATGACGTGGATGATGATTCAGATGTGTCTGAAAACAAACCAGCTGTGCTCTTAGATCTAGATAATCTTTTACTTCTAGTTTCTTGAATTCTGGAAACTTTCTTTCCTTTTGCGATTTCTGATTCCTTTTTACCTTTCGGTACTTCAGGTTCTTTCTTTGCTTTTATGCTACTGGTTTCTAGTTCCTTCTTTGCTTTCATACTATTGGTCTCTAGTTCCTTCTTTGGTTTTGAGGTTTCCACATCTTTCTTTGCTTTGTGTGTGTCATTATCTTTTCTTGATTTTAGAACTTCCGGCTCCTTCTTTACTTTAGCAGCTTCGACTTCTTTCTTCGCCTTCGGTGGTTCAGGTTCTTTCTTTATCTTCGTTGCATCAGAATCAGTTTCGGTCGTCGTAGGCACCGGCTTGACCATTCCGCTTTTAATATGCTCAGCAGCCTTTTTAGCAGCCTGTCTTTGAGGTACGTAAGCTAATATTTCTTGAGCATCACTTCCTTCTTTATCGAAGTCGTATATATCTCCTCCACCAGATTTTCCATCCTTGCTAGGTTTAGAATCTTTTCCCTCTTTCGATTTTTGTCTTTGCAGTCTTTTTGCTTTCGCATCCTCATTCATGGCAAGAGATGCTTTCAAGGCTTCTTGTTCCAGAAGAGCCTGTTCTTTTGTGCGTCCCTGAGAAAAGCGCATACATTCTGTTGCCTTCTTCGCTGCCTGCCTTTGTGGTACAATGAGATCAGTCGGGTCATATTCTTTCTTACGGGAAGATTTAACGTTTTCTTTGTCTTTCACTAAATCATCATCCATGGAATCATCTTGTACGGGAACTTTGCTTTTAGGTTTCTTCTGATTTTTAGTTGATTTTGAATTTTTGTGTTGAGAGACTTTGTCCACTTTAGGCTCTATTTTTGTAGAGAATTCTTTCATTGCAGCTTTTGTACGTAGTATATGTTGTTGCGTGTCACTCTGCGCGTTCGAAGATTTTTCTTCGATTTTCTCTTCCGAAATGTCACCTTTTTGAGATAATTCAGAGTCACTGTCCGAGTATATTGTATTCACTTTATGAGAATCACTCTTATTGGAACTATTAGCTTTAATAGGCAATAATCCATCACTATCACTTTCCGTCATGGACTTATCACTCATCTCACGTTCCATTTGCCTTAATGTTCGACTTGGACGTGGCGGCCATGTGGGTTTACTTGGTTTCACATCTTCTTCACTTGAAGAGTCTGCTTTTGGTGTCCGAGGAACAAGACTCTTCTTGTTTCTCCTCTCCACTTTATTGCTACCACTAACACTATTCCTATTCCGTGTCCGCTGTTGGCGACGAATTTCACTTGGGGGTGGGAGCTTTGGTTTTTCGTCTTCAGTCGTTGATTCACTGTCTAAACTCATCAAACTCGATTTTGGTTTCTGTAACCTCGCGTTATCCATTGCACTTGCAGTTTGTGAACTAGCCCTACCCATAATACTCGCATCCGTTTCACTGCCACTAGATAAACTATGTTCATACAAACTATGTCTTCTTCGACTCGCACCATTGAAATACATTCTTTTATACGGATTATCTAACGACTTCTTCGCGCTTCTCACTAAACCGTTGAGGTCCTTCTTATCTTCAACCACACTTCCTGAAATTCTTGCCATTATAAGGTCGAAGTCCTTCATATGGTCTTCCGATTGTGGATGGGAGTAGAGATGGTCGTAGATAGAGGGTCCGTGGTTTGCCTGAATTACAGCCTCAGTCTCCAGAGGTGTCAGGGAGCATTTCTCATCCATCAATACTGCCACCTGTTTATGGAATGTTTGTTCACGCATTCTGAAGTAAGACCTCGACAGCTTCTCGCGACGACTAACCATGTAACATAAATTACGAACCTGCAAAAAACAGAAATTTATTTCATCATTAACAATATAAAAATATCAATACACCATTATAAATCACTGCTTGCCTACTGCTATGACGGAAGTAGCAAACACACAACTGGATTTTAAGAACCATCAATGTATAACAAGAAATTAAAAACCAACTAACTAAAAGTTGCGTAAAGTTTTCTGCTAATTACGAAAAACAAGAAGTAGGCCAAGAAGTGATAAGTCCTATATCTACAGTGTTTTTAACTTTACAGAAGGGGAGGAAAAAACGTCAAATTAAAAAATCACGAAAGTACTTAAAGGGTGATTGATAACTTCGTTTTACTTACTCAATTTACAATTTCAATGAACTTGTGCATTTTAAGTGAAAAGTAATTACTTCTGATATAACGAGAGGTCACTTTTAAGTAATGGACATGATTCAAACAATCGTGTGATAGTAGTTATGCTGAAGAAAGTATAAAATGTTTGGTACTGGCGAAAATTTGTATGATTTCCATGATAACTGTACTTCAAGGAAAACATTTTCCCGCTTTATGTAAGAACGGCTGGACCAACTTCCTTCAAAACTGGTCTTGAGTAAGAGTAAAGTACCTTACATGTTTTCACAGCATCTTACAGTTTCCACCATGGTAGCGAGAATCAATTAGTAAAGCTTACATTCGCGCCTCATGTGGTTCAAACTCACAGGATTTAAGCTAAACCACACTAGAACGTTTACTATTTACAGTTTACCGTTATCATGGTAATGAGACTTAATTATTGAACACTCATCCAAGCATTACGTAGGAACCACTGATCCGATTCCAGGCAAACTTGACAAACTGATGTAGGAAAACCTTCCTCCTTAAGGCTTTAACCACATGAAAACGTTACAACATTTACCATTTCCATGCGAAAGAAATTCAATTGTTAAACATATATTTGAACATGCTTAAGGAATGACTGAACCGATTCCAGCTAAACATTACAGTATAGTACACGAAAATATTCTGAAGTCTTTAACCACGCAAAAATGTTACAACATTTACAGTTTCCATAGTAACAAAAAATCTCTTATTGAACTGGGAGACCAAACAAAGCTCTTATCCGCTGACTTTGCACTTTCTGACAAAATACTCCTCCGAGGTTTACTGACCGATCAGTAATTTTCGCACGCTGGTACGTGGTATTGGAGAAAGTTTAAAAGAGGTTCGTGATCGACGATACGTAGATGGTTTCTATGGGAACGATATTTCAACAAAAAACAGATTTTCAGGCATCACGTATGAACCTTTTGATCTGTTCCCACCAAAACTGGTATGTTTCAGATTTACCAAACGTTTGAACTTATTACCGTCTCTGTGGTAACAAGACTTATTTCTTGAAGGCTGTAATCGTGTATCCTGTCAGAACGGTTAAATCAATTGCCTTCAAACTTGGTATAATTACTAAGGGCTCTCTAGACTTCAGGTTTCGACCATATTGGAATAAACTACTTGACGTTTCCACAGGAACGACCCAATTATTAAACCGATATTTGAGAATGATGTAGAAATGGTTAAACCGATGTGAACCAAACATGACATAATGATGCGGGAAAATATACACTATTTGCTATGTAACAACATCTAACTATTGCCGGTTTCCATGGTAGCGAGACTGAAACTTTAGGTACATAATAATCTGCCATATTTGAAGTTAAACTATTTAAATCTAAACTTGATGTGAAATTAGAGTATAGTGAAGTCAACATTTCATATGTATAAGAAAACGGTGTACAAATTACAATTTCAATAGTGACGAAATGTTCCTCTGTGATGTGCATTGATGGAAACTTGGAAGAAAGATACTAGAGAGTAGTTCTATTAACACTTCAGACATAATATTAAATTAATTACCGTTACCATGATATCGAGAGATATTTCTGAAACAGTTACATTTCCGCCTCATACTAGAAAGGCTAAATCAATTTCCTTCATACTTTGTACTATTATGTATGGCTCTACCGTCAAGTTCTAGCTTTCAAGGCACATCTCATTTTTGTAGCCTCCGCAAAAGATGAATGTGGCCTAATACTTTGAACTATGTGATTTTAATAAACATTTGAAAAAGTTACATCTTTATAAAATTATATCTACTTTTACCACTTCAAAAATTAAAGATAATAATGACAATAAATGAACTGTGCCTTTTGTCTAGACCCGAAATGTCGAACCGGTGTTTTCATCGCAAAGCACATTTTGTGTTCTGTAACATGCAGATGTAGATATGAGCTTTCACAAGAAATAATTTTTGGGCTTGAGATGCGTGTTGACACTACTCGGCTAATACAGGTTGTCAGAGGATCTCTTTTAGTAGATCAGATACAAGGCTTCACTACAACCTAATTTTCTCTTAATAGAATTTTTATTCAGATACGAGGACTCAACAGACACATAGAGCTAGATTTTTCTGAAGATTTTCATGTCCATAACTAAGTTTCACCCAAAATTGCAGATACAAAGTTTCACTCCTTAACCGGCAATAAGGAAAACCACGAACTACCTTTACTACTAGTTTTCTACTTCAATTATATTAGCTTTCTTTAAGTTAGACTCCTCACACAAAGGTTCATGGTTTTAGTACTTAAGGCGTCCTTAAAGTCAAATCAGGCTAAATACAAAGACGATACAAACATCATATTATTTAGTACTTAAGTCATAAATGTATCACGATACCGGCAACATTCGAAAATTCAGCTATATACATAGCACTAAAGAACACGAATATATATAATTTTCAATCCACATTGTCAACCAACATCATTATTGGTATCTGTAGGACATTCTTTAAAATATTAAATCAATAGTTTAAATTTATATAAAATTCTAGTCATGAAATAATTAAAATTCCATCTGTATGTAATGCTAATGAAACCATATACGTAAGTCAATAGTAATGGCTTTCTTTTTTCCACGTACATAAATAAAAAACCCTACCACCAAACGCTGTTCGTGCAAACACACAGTAATATCATTACAATAGTAATAAACTTATTTACACCGATTTACTTTCCTGTTCACCCTTGTACAATTCACGACACAACGTGGATTCCTGAAAATTAAATAATGTCACTCTAGCGCACGGAAGACTACTTCGAAACGAAATGTAGGCACCAACATCTTCAATGCAGTTTTTAAAAATTACGCATGTAATTTCGAACATAGCCTTGTGTTCATCGACAGGGGGCGCACGCCATCGCACACTTAGAATGAATAAATAAATACACGAAGTAAAAGAAGAAAGAGGAAGAAAGTATGCACTTCATACAGCACATACTTTCTTATCTCTTCCGTCTTTTACTTTCTCAGGGTTTCCACTCATTTGTCAAGATCAAATTCCCTGACTTTTCCAGGTCACTACTCAGAAATTTCCAGGTACCCCATTTTATATATACATCATAATTCCATGGGAAATAAAGATCATAGTTGCATGAAAATAAAGATAAATCAAAATATTTCACTGTATTCTTTTCTTAAATTGCTTCATGGTTGGCACATTAGCCTCCAAGGAATTTCAAAAACGATCTAACATTAAATGCCTGCAGTAACTAAATGAACTTCAAACAATAAGCTATCAAATTCCCTGACTTTTTCAGGTTTTCAGACATTTTTAGTGAAATTCCCTGACTTTTTAGTGGTAAGCTGGATTCCCTGACTATTCCAGGTTTTCCAGGTGAGTGGGAACCCTGTTTTTATGTATTTATTCACTTCGTATGCGTTGGCGTGCATCCCTGTTGATGAACATGAGGTTGTTTTAACACAAAACTACTAGGGAGTATACGTATGGTTCCCCTCTTTTCCCACCACACTGAAGATTTTGATGCCAAATAAGTAGTATTCTTCAAACTAGTCCGGGATGTTGATCTACCCGACAGCTAATATCTCTCTCTCTCTCAAACACACAAGAAAAACTAACACCAATATCATCATCACTAATGTCCTTGAGAGTATTTAAACGAGAAATCTTTGAATTCACCCTCCTTCATTAAAACCAGAGGGGAGAGACATCCAAATTAAAAGAGTCACTTTTCTCTATCTGCCGACAGAATGTTTTTTTTTCTTTTCTTTTTTTTAAGCTACGGCTCCCACTATGATACCTTGGAAGGAAGCAAAATCCCACCAACCATCCACAACAAATCACAAAATAATAGTATTAAAACCATAATTTTAACGAACTTTGGCATTGAACAGTTTGTGATCTAATCAATATACTCTCCATACCTTTACCACATTAAGGGTACTAAAAACAAAGACGGTGACACAGAACCACTAACAACCCAATTTTTCCCCTTGACCTGTAACCAAATTTCCTGACTGGTAAACACCCTCCTCTGAAATAATAGCAACTTGAAACTTTTGATGTTCTTTCCTGATTCCAATCGCAATTATTTTAGTAAATATCACTTGAAGTATTGATGTATATTTAGTTTCACAGAAAATGTTCGATGGGATGTTTTGTAAGTTGGAAAATTGCACAATTTAGTATAACGAATCATATTGTGTGAAGACATAAAATAAGTAATTTGTATGCTGCTTGCGAGATATAAATTGGTTCAGTTGTCACTTTGTGCAACTTCCTGGACTTCTTAAGATCTTATTTTTTTTTCGACCATTTTCTAGGAATTTAAAGTGTACTTGTGTTCTTTTTTAACAGCTACTAAAATATATAATTAAACCAGAAATTTAAAGTTTGTTAATCAGTCAGCTTCTTGAAAAACCCCATATGTGGGGTGTATTTTCGAGTATAAAATTATGTAACAAAGAGTAGACAAGAAGTTCCAGCCAGAAACAAAGTTACCAAAAGTACTAAAATTCATTGACAAACTAAATTTCTTATGTTTCCTTAAATAATAATAATAATAAAAAATATCTTCCTCCCCAAGAAGCAGAGCCTATTGTCTCTTATCGTCGCATTTTTTTTTTTTTTTTTAAGTTATCTTACACTGAGTTACGGTTCTTTTGGTATTTTCTCAACAATCTTTGCTTTAACTTTGGTATGTTTTACTAATAAATCACGCCCCATTTATATCTAAGTCCCGTACTTGCTGCCCAGTGTTAAGAAACTGTGACATCAACCAATCTCCAACTTTTGGGTAGCATCCAATAATCTTAAATTGGCATTAACTGTTATGATCCGTTGGTTCAAACAATAAAATTAAATGAGAATATATAATACTTTCCAGGAACTTAATGATTTATTTCTCACAAAACAAATGCTTCAAGGGAATTACAACGTTCTGAAACACAGTTACAATCGTGTCGGTTATATTAAGTACTTAGGAGATGTAACATTGATAGCTTGTTCACTTGATTCCTCCCAAAGCGTCCACTTTTGTCTTACAATTCTACCACTTTAGATCCTCACAGTGAATTCACTAGCATAAACATAAAACTTCTAAAACATTCACTTACCCTCTCCAAATCTTGCCGCAACTGAACAAACATACGCATCTTCTCCAAATCAGCCTGTTCTTGCTGTCTGGTAAGAATATCCACGTCTTCAGCTTTTGGAGCCAGCAATGGTTTGTTGTGACCAGCCTGCAACAAATTTCCGAACTTAGTACTATTCTACAGATATGCGGATGCAATAACATTAGTCCGCAATCCAAAATACAAGCATACATTTTGATAAAAACCCGGAATATCTGAATGGAAAAGCAGACTTGAAATAAGAATACGAAAAACTAATTTAAAGCTACGCATCACGTAAGCATTGACAATTCAGAACATACAGAGTTTTTCCAAGTACAATCTATAATTTTTAAAACTACAGATATTGAATAAACACGAAAAGCGTATCGACCTGTCAAGTACAGTCTACTACATAGTGCTCTTAGAAATATATTAACTTATTAGAGAAACAAATGTAAAAGGCTCGTACCCTGGGGGAAGGGGGAACTAGCAACGTAAAATCAGAACAAGCGGGTTAGCCTGAAAGATTAAAAATCTCAGTGCAACTCTGATAGATCACATACACTAAAACCTCGTTTATCCGGAACCATTTTCGAGAAAGTAAAAAAAGTAATTTTTCGTCAGTTTTAAAAATACCTGTGCATCGTATACAGGTCTAATAATTCTCCGCAGTGTGGTATCTGACCTCAATTCATTAAAATACACTTGGTTGTTTGTAAACCATTTTGTTACTGTATTTCTCTATTCACAAGCGCCGATAACACGAACTAAATCGTTCTTCATCCGGAACGATCCAGTTTCATGAAGTCCCGATAAACCATGTTTTAGTGTATACGAAACTAGTAGTCATGACTGATAATTTCGCGGAGAATTTGACTGATACTGAAGTACTGCACAAATATTTACCACTTCTTGCATGATGGCAAGGGAAGTTTAAAATTGGTGTCAATAAATTATGATTCTGAATCTCTCATTTTTTAACCAAAAGAGACTGCTGGGGGAAACCCACAGGTTCTTCATAGTCATTTAACAGATCTGATTTCAAAATAGTAAATGCTTATAATATTTTAATGCTGATCAGATCAAGCCAGAATATTTTCAGATAAAGTAAACCAACTCATGTAACAGGATTCAATATAACCCTTAAGATTAATGTAAAGCAACGATCTCCAACAAAAGATGGCAGCACTATTTCCGTATATGCGTCCACTATATGTGTAATGCATTTTCATTATTACACGAAATTTTATTGCTGCTCCTACAAATTCAAGCCTAGAGAGTTCAAACTTTCAGGGAAGAAAGTTCATAACTAATTCAAGAGCATGATCGATGCCGATTTTGAATTTTCTTTTTTGTTCTATGTCGAAAGAGCTTCATTGTTATAGGTTTTGATATTCACAACAATGAAGGAAAACGAAAATAAAAAATCAGCATCGATCATGCACTTGAATTGGTTATGAACTTTCTTCCCTGAAAGTTTGAGCCCTCTAGGCTTGAATTTATAGGAGCAACAAGGAAATTTCGGACAACGATAAGATTACATTACACATATACGAAGATAGTGCTGTCATCTTTTGTTGGAGATCGTTGCTTTACACTATCATTAATAACTAACTATCTAAATAAATAAGTAGCTGAGTGGTATATACAATAAACTAATAAGATCGGATCTTATGATTATTTCTCAATATATCCGTAGACAATTTTGTACTCTCCTGCTTTTTCCTCATGGCCAGGTTATGTTCGTATGCTGTTAATAAATATTTCTCTTGGTCTGTCTGATGTATACCTTTCTATATGTACAAGTAGCTATTATATGTGTCTTAATTCTCCAACAAATCATGCCTATCTTTCTTAAATTGAATCAGTGTTTGGCACGGTTTCAAACAAGATTTTGAAGTCATGTTGAAGTCATATCTTACCAAGACAGTTATAGAAATAGTCGCTTCAGTTAAGAGGAAAATCGAAAAAATCCAACCCGAGGCTATAATGAAATCAGTATTTTCAACTAAGCAGTCAAATTGATGAACTGAATTCCCGCTGCTGTATTACACAAACATTCTCAAGCTCGTTTACCTGTACAATGTGAGATCAACACATCTAGATCTTGTTTTCAAACATGTCAAACTCTGGTTAAAGGTAAAGAAGATTGGACAAGACACATGTCGTCACAGATTTTACAATACTACCTAAGTCGCAAAATTCAAATTTTGCAGCAGGAAAAAAATGAACAAAATTTGAATTGAAGTCCGGGACTAGTCTTGTCGATATTATGACTACCCGTTGGTGAAACGAAGAACTACTTCACGCTAGCACTATGAAACAATGCGAGCGTAACATGCAGGAAAATCATTTTCGCCTAATATGGCTGTTAGGCGATATTGTAAAGTTTGCGACGATATAGAGAGTATTTGTACTTGTGCAAGGTAGATACCAGACAAAGCATGAGAAATACCAATATAAATGACCTGAAAAGAAGAAAAAAAAGGCAGAAGAGTACAGGACTATCCAAGTATACACAGAGAAAAATCGTATGAGCCAATGTTATTAGCTTATTAAATATGGCAACTAAGTTAGGGCATTCAACACAAGATAATCACTCGCTACAATGAAATCAGAAGATTCATTAAATTACTATGCAGGATTCTCTTTGACAGTCTCTTCTGAAGAAAGAAAGAAAAAAATTAAAATAGGAGATACAAAGCTGCAGTGGGCAACCAGGAAAATGAATTTGCCGGTCAACCGCCATCTTAAAACGTCACGAAATCATGCCCAACGGTTTACTTGAACTCCCCCAACATACTCAGTTCTTTAACGATCTGCTAACTCCTACCTATGGCAATTTTCACCTGAGGAAGCTCGATTGGATGAAATGAAACAGTACAGCTTGCTTCCCCTAAACGTGTCCAGATAGTTATTTTTCATTTTTGAAATTTGTATAAACAGATAAAAATAAGATTTCCTACGTTCACAAAGTTTTTTAAACAGGTACAGACATACACAACATACCAATGACTACGTCCACACACATTTTTTTGTGATTGGACACTTACACACAACAGAAAATACACAGTAATTCACCTTAAGTGTACTACAATAAAAGGGAAATTAATGATCCTGGATTGAACTTTTCATTTGCCAGAACATGTTGTGTCATGAATGCGAGAGACGGGGAGGATACGTGCGCGAATACGCTTCACTGAAATTAAACGTCTGCAGCATGCAAATATTAGATGAAGGATACAACAATAAGACTAAGGTATAGAAGTTATTTATATGATCTGATTGTTATTTATATATAAGTAACTCCTTTTAAATATTGCATCATTTCTAAAGATGGATAAGAAAATTATTACTACATCATTCGACTGGAAAACCCGACGGAAGAAGTAATGTGTGAGGAGGGCGAAACTTGAGCACAGTTCTGCACGAACTATCCAACACAGGGTAGCAAAATCATGACATCACCACTTCGAAGAAACAAAAATTTCTCATCTCACACAGTGAATTAACTAGACGAGAGCTAGATGTGAACCACAATGACAGTTTAATTTACTTAAGTTGAATACATATCAGCTTTTCAGTGAGACATTACGATGTGAGTGGTGAATGATACCTAGTTCAAGAACTCAGCAGCCATTCCCTACAATTAAGTGGACGGTAAATCTTCACCCTTCAATGAGTGCATGGTCTACTGTCAACCACACAATTTCATTATTCAGAAGCACATGCGCGTGCAGGATTCTGTATCTTCTGGAAATGTTTCCACGCACAAGATCAGTACGTGGCTGACTGATACGTGTGACACACGTGCAAACTAGAATCCCGAATTTAGGCTCGGGCTACAACTGTAGTCTGACGTGACTCACGTTACAGTTTTTTTTTTTTAATGGTGAGCTAGGTACGATATATTTTTCGTGTACACTTTTTGCGAAGCAAATATTTGCAAATTTCGGCATTTGTTACTCTTGGTCCACACGCTCATTGGAGAGTTAAGTATTACAGATGTATGACTGTCATTAACAGTACTAAAAAATAAAACCATTACTTTTGTGTCAGGATAAATGTCATAAACGAAGGTGAAACTGCCGACAGTCACGATCCTCGACTCACATCTAGAGATATACTCCTTGTAGACACCTGCACGGGCCGAATTTTTCGGCCCGAGCCCAATCCAGTCCGAATGTACCTAGGCCCGGCCCGATAAGTTTTGGCTCGAGCCCCAATATATCTGTATCTGATATAATAATAATATAATATAACGCATACAAGCCTATGTGAGTGTTTGAACAATGTGATGCGTTTAGATTTGTTAGTAATTTTAATTTCGTTCTACAGGATTGCTGCTTTAATTTATTTCTAACACAAAGGATCAAAATAATCCTTTCGCTTTGAACAATACGGTTACTTGTAGTCGCAGGTTTCTTAAACCCAGCAAAGAAGTAGCTAGTAAAAGTATAACTTTTATTTACAAAACAAATTATCAGAAATTTGACCCCACCCGCAAGAACTACATTTACACGGTATTTAACACCGTATTAGACTGCAACCCTGACTTCATCCACCATTTTTCCTGCGGGTCGCTGAGAGAAGAAAGAGTGCGGTTTCCTTTCATTTTTATATCAAGACAACAACTCTGACTGTTCACCCCCTGGAATCCAGTGGTTGGATTGACCATATTCTGGTATGGACACGGACCATCAGAGGAAGCTTCAATATACGCATACTGTCTTTTGTTATTTATTGAGCGAAGGGCATGCGGTTACTCGTGTGACTGCCGAATGGGGTCAACGCCCCGGTGAACAACTAATCCTCTATAGCTAAAGTGGAGCCGCTAAGCAACACCAACTGCAAATATTACATTGTTTGTAACACCTTTCACTCCACGTGGCGTGCACACACACTTGAACGTTTGGCTTTATTCCAATTATCGTTTAACGAAAGTCAATAATCATTGAACAGCTTTAAAGAAGTGCAATTAATCGGCCCTAACCCGGAACGACCTGAAGAGAAAGCAGTGTCGGTCCGCCCGGCCCAAAGAAATAGCGGAGCTGACCCGGCCCGTGCAGGTCCTTTAACTCCTTGTCTCTTCCGCTTGGTTCTCTTCGTTCAACGAAAGTATTACATAATCAGCGTAACGACTCCCTTTCGCCGCTTTATCTGTTTATAATACAACGGTAACAAAACATGTACAAAAAATAAAAGACGACCTCGTTCCGAAAATCTTCATATTTACATCAGCAAAGAGATATTTATAATTTTCATTCCATTCCATATTAACGGCGGAAGCATCCCATAGACTTCTATTCTTTTGGTATAGAATAAAAGTTTAAAAAAAAAAAAAAAAAAGCATGTTGGTTTATGAAAAAAAAAAATCTTGATTTTCCACCATACCACAAACGGAGGACAGACTTTTCAATTACAATCAAAAGACACTACGTACGAACAACTCACATAACAGAAACTATTTTCCGGAGATAAAAAAGGGTGTCAGAGAAACTTAAAAAATTTACTTCAAACACTTTCATAACTTTTGATTACTTTGTCAATTTATGTCTAGTTCTGATTGTTTTTTAACTTACACACGATGAGAAAGGGAAAATGTACCTTTTTTTTTTTCAAATTGATTTTGAAAACTAATTTTCCTGTGTCTGTAATCTGAAACCGGATCATCAAGTCTAACAAATAATTATAGTGCAAACTACAGTGCGAAACTAGTTATCAAGCTAAATACGGATCTGCGTATCCCATGTTAGTCTTCTAATTATATACCATAATAGAGATTACAAAGACGATGTTTTAGATTTCCCAGATTGTATTACGAAATGTATTTTTATAAAATCAGAAAAAAAAAATCATATCAATAACAATAAGAATAAAAAAAAACTATTTATTTGATCACTTTCCCCGTAAACTAAAATCCCGTACTACATGAAGCTACGATAAACTAAAATGTTAGACTATTTCCAATAAATGAACTTCGGTTCCAGTACTATAAGAACAGCTTACTTTGCTTACTACTTCGATATTCACTTATCTGCTTATCTTTTAGAACATCACCTCTTTGTTTAGTTACTGTTCCATTGTTTTATTTAACTTTACATTTCCCTTGTGGAATAGTGAGCAATGAAAGGAAGAAAAACGCTCTACGTACTGAAAAGAAGGGAATAACCACAAATAAGAGGTAAGAAAAATGCATGCTAACAACGAAATATGAGTTACATTAAATTGTAAGCAAAGCAATTATTTCGGGATGAAGATATTTTTACTTTAAAAGTTATTAAAAATACAGGATCCAAAAGTCAGCAAACGACTACACAGACTATATATGTATGCATTTCTGTTAACGGACTTCTGGGACGGATTAACGAATTTCATCATGGACTCACTATTACAAAAATGGGGCATCAGTGAACGAATTTTCTCGGTTTTCCTGAATTTTCAAGATAGTAGTATTAAGTTTTGTTTTTTTCACTTATTTAATATTGGATTTTCATTCCCATAACCTAACTTAGATGATGCAATCGATAAAAACTACAGTTGCAAGCTGACTTTGCTGTTTATATCCCTCCCTCCAATGTACAGGGATCTCCTAAAGCTGGGAACATATTCTATGGAAGATTTTTTTTTTTAATGAATGGAAGAAGATGGGAAACGCTGACACCAGTGGCGATGCTGTGTTGCTAAACTAAGAAATCAAGGCTCATCATTTTCCATTTATCTCACTGACTGGCAGTGGTGTATGTCGGCAGACGTAAGAAAAGCATACCACAAACCACTCACAGTCGCTTCCTGTTATCGTGATCACAGTATGAGCTTGAATTAGACCTCTCCATCGGCTTGGATATTCTCAATTTCCAATCAGGTGAGTTATCCCTCTATGCTCTGAACATTTGTATGCTGTTAGTGGGCAAACGAACGAGGCATACAGCTTGTTCTTGTAGTCTTTAAAATGCGTGCGCGACAGAACATACCTTACTGCTAGGAAGAACAGCCTTTATGTGAGTATTTATCGAGCCCATCTCTTTGAGCAATCAGCAAATGAAACTCAACTTTTCGCGACATACGCGTCTCTACTAATGACATTGAGACGGATTTAGCAAATGTGTAATTACTACCACGTCTCTATGATCGAACTTGGGGGGTAACTGTTCGATAATCAATAGCAGAATTTACCCACAGCGATTTACAGACTATCAACCTTAATACTAAGCACCGCAATTCTTGTTAACTGCTATTACGATGCCCTCTATAGTCTATACAACTGATATTTAACTGCAATGCTTTATTACTTTATTTAATAAATTTACTGTAAGCAGCATCTATACGTTCTAATTCAGGCACCATTTATCCTTCATTCAATCTACTGCTTCGAAAGCCAATTTACTTGCAATCAAACCGAATGTTTTAACATTAGCAAGCCATGCTTTTCTCCTTACTTTTAAAATCTATCGTATGGACAAAAAAGAGAAGTATGAACTCGAATCGTGGACATACAGACAGCCGATGTCGCAGATTTCAAATCGTCTACTAAATATAATAATACACGATCTCAATCCATGTGACAAATCTGAAGACAGCGCAACAATAAGGAATCTGACTAACAGAATGGGTAATGAATTAAGAGTGTTCTTTAATTATACCGTCGGATTAACTGTTTTGCTTGACTACTACCTTGCTCCTTCCAAAGCCTAAAAAATGGTAATCATCATACTATAACAGTTCAGAGTATAGTTCTGCACCAATGCAACAGTCGCCTACACCAATGATTTTATTCGCTAGAACTTTATACATTTTTCACAGAATAGAAGAAGAGCACTCTGACTGGAAATGAAGGCTGCGAAACTTTCCACTGAAAAACCAACACGCTAATTGGTATATTCGCAAGTTTCCCTCGATGAATTGGTAACGTAATATGTGTAACTATTAACACATGCAACCTAATTCTAAACTTTCACAATTCTAAATCTGTAACAACTGTAAAGGACAAATAATTGTGAATTCTACCACTAAGTCAAAAGAAAATACTCTTCAGATTTAAAACGCAACCCATACCTGAAATCTACAAACCAGAACATTAAAAATGAAAATAAACCCATGAACAAATTTCACGAAGCTTACCATTCGCTTCAATTTCCAATAGTTGTAAATGAACTGGATGGCTTCTGGATCGACGTCCAATTGTTGTGTTACATCTTTTACACTAACATGTTTGTAAAATTCCGCTTCGATTTCTTGTAATCTGAAAACATTAAAAACTAGTTAGAAATAGTACTTAATTCCCGAAGGAAAAAAAAAAAAATCCCCGATGAAAGTGATAGCACACTATCATTATCATGCACGTGAATAGTACACCAAAGAAAAGCCAGAGAAATTATACGAAAGGAATGCATTCACCTGCAACTTGGTAATGTACAATTACGTTCATGTATATGATCTCTTAATAAATTGTACTATTCCTGGCCTGCCTCAATCTCAATCTCTCTCTCTCTCTCTCTCTCTCTCTCTGTATGTCTGTGTGTGTGTGTGTGTGTGTGTGTGTGTGTGAGTGAGTGAGTGAGTGAGAGAGAGAGAGAGAGAGAGAGAGAGAGAGAGAGAGAGAGAGAGAGAGAGAGAGAGAGAGAGAGAAATGTAGAAAGAAAGAAAATCAATTATGAAATAATACAGGGAAAGCCATATTCCAGTTTCGTAAGACAATATTTATGAGTCGTAGAACCTAAAAGTATGACGGCGTTATGTTTAACGTTTATTTCCACGCAAGTATTCTCTCGAATTTCTGTTTAACATTTCTTCCTACTTTGAACGAAGAAATTATGGTATTTTTGCCACAGGAAAGAAAATAAAGAATGTTTTCTGCGTCCTTCTGTTCTCGAAGACTCGTACATGTTCAAAAAGATTTGTGCATTACGTACTTATGTCGTTGTATTTTCGAAATGTTTGAGTGCCCCAATAATGAGATTTTGGCTCAAGTATATTTCTGAAATGTAATTCAGTTCAAACTCAAGTGGAAATAATAATAGCTTTCAGGAAGCTATGAAACTTGACAATTTTTAACATTACATATGTTACGCATTCCAAACAAGAGCCGACCGGATAACCGTGCGGTCTACGGCGTAAGGCCAACAACTCGAAGGTCGCGGGTTCGAATCCTGGAAGGAACATGGATGTTTGTGGATTTTAACTAGGTGTAAAGGGTCGAATCGTGACGGGCCGAAGTCAAAAGTTACTAGACTGGCCCATATAAAATAAAATTCTACCGAAGTTTTTACCAATCAAGATATTCCTTCTTTAATCACTTCGTAAAGAAACCATTCAAAGGTACTCTGAATTTCCAGAGAATCATCTACACATGTTAAAGATATCCCCATTGACAGCCACAAGAAAAAAATAAATAAAAAAATACTGGTTTCGCGTTAAGAAATAATACACTATTCTACTCGATAAATTTTACGAACTCTCACACCTACTATCCACTTCTAATAATGTAATCTAAATCCGATCTATGTAATCAATATCAACAACATACAGCGATGATTCTGAAAGATAATTAACAGCAACTATTAAACTTAATTAACAGTAAGCCTGCAGTAATCTTGAGAGGGTGGAAAAAATACTTTCAAATTTTCATCAAAAAATACATCTGCAGGAATCACGTAGAAGAAAAAATACAAAAGTAAAAGGAAACTACGGACATATGTACGGAAAAGTAAATATGCATGTACGGTAACATGAGTATAATCACGAGACGTAAATTCAAAGGTCGATTTTCACTTGTGGTAAAGTTACTAATGTGTTGGATGGAGTTAAATATAGGTATGTTTTACAACATTACTGAAAAGAAAATCATTTTATTTAAATACTTTTCAATATTTAATAATTAAGTATTTAAACACAATACAGTTTCATTTTCTAGATCTTCATTAAATACTACGTTTATATTCACCCAACAATAAGTAACTTTACCAGCAATGAAAAAGCGATCTTTCAATTTTAATAAGGACGTTCTAATAGAGGATATGAGATTTTACGAAGAACATGAGGTCATAGGTCACAGCTTAGTCCCGCCCTATTATCCCACTTACTCCAATCAAAAACATTGTTTCCAGCCAGCAAAGATGGCTGCAAGCTCTGTAGTTGTCTGCTAACCAATCGGGTGTGTCGTCTTGGTCGATGCTCATTTGTTCTTGGCTTCACTCTTTCGCTGGGCACGTGATGGCTATAAGCAAATCCTCTATTAGAACATCCTTGGTATTTAGCCCCTCTTGTCTTCGCGGTTATACTCATGTTACTCGACATTCATATTTTCTCTCTCTCCCAAGGTACTGGAGACAAGTAAGTATAAACCCTGTTCGTATTGCAGCTTTATATATATATAAGAAACCCATGCACAGAAATGTACAGAGCGATGAAGTAGATGCATAAGTAACACAAATGACAACGTGCAGTGGCTAAACTGCCATACTACAAGCACAGACTCTCTCTCAGGCCATCTTTCAGTATAGCAACCTAGCCGCTCCATATCAGTTTCCTCTGTTGAATTTTTTTGCTTCCTTTTTCTATGGCCATGCCTTATGGGTGAAAGCATCTTTTCGTGAATGTTTCCCAAAAGGGCTTTCTATAAACTACACTACTAAGCCTGAGGTGCAACTTACTTTGCAGCACGAGCCTGATTTTTCTCCTCCGATGTCATATCTTTCCGCTTCTTTCTCTTGCTTTCGTCGTCATCGGACCCCGAACCACTTTTATCCTTCTTGCTGGTGACGCTGTGCTTTTGGCAGTACGACTGGAACACAAATGTTTAGATTAATTTATAACTTACTACCTTTAAGTAATAAATAAATTACAGAACCACCGCAGAGACATGGCATGGAGCACAGTCTTGGTGGTAGAAATTTAACAACTAGTACATACCTAAGGATGTAAGCAGCCCACATTAAACATACGGGCACTAACTAGAAGAGGAAAACATCTGCTTATGCAAAAAAAAAAAAAAAAAAAAAAAAAAAAAAAAAAAAAAAGCTTTGACCAATATTTTACGTAAATATACACAGAGGCAAAATGTGTTTAAATCTCGGGCATAAATATACAAAAATTTTCTTAGCTTTATTTTACACTGTCTCAAAACATTACGATTTCTATTAAAAGCCCAATGAGCTAGTCAAGACATTTAATATTACTTTGAACAACTCGGAACAGCAATCAACAAACCGGCATAACTGATAGTACAAACAAATACGAAAATTTAAGAAAGCATGGAAGAAACATGTATCTAGTGAATAAGTTTGATGAGTACAATATTATGCATATACAGTGTGAATAACGAACGACAAGAACAATGGCGTCTAATAAGGCACTTACAACAAAACAAACGAACAAAAAACTGTGATACTGTCGAGAGAAATGATTGAATGCCTTGTATCAGCACTGTGTGGAATGGAAGTAACTAATGAAAAAGACAGCTGTATACAAGATTATGTTATGGATGCACGTTATCCAGGATGATCGACAGGAACATACTGGCGTCTACTGTCCCATCCAGTGGTATCTGGAGTTCCAGGTCATACCAGAAAAATAAGACACACAAACGGATATTGCCATTATGTGTTGACAGACAAACGTGTCTGGATGTTGGAGTTTCATTGGGGTCACGTCGTACCGCCACTGCTCATCCACTCTACGGAGAAGAAACCACCATTCGTCCGGGTGAACATATGCCGTTGGCAATAGGCCTTGGTTAACATTGGCTCTTTCCCCAACTGTATACTCCACACGCACATTCGTAAGTGTTCTCTCCATTATGATCTATGAACCACAGTTCATTTAAGATGCGCGTCGATCGCCTTTACCAATCGACAAATATGTGTTCTTCTAGCATCAACAGCCCGTTGGGCACCACGGTTCCAACTTCTGGCGCTGATAAGTGCGCCACGATAATCTGTTTGTTATATACGCTCATTAAGGCAGCTCGAGAGCAGCTAACCAACTGCTGTTTCACAGGTGCTGCCACTCCTGGCGCGGTGGGTTATGATTATGTCTATCTGGATGTAACCAACCCCTCTGCTCATTTCGATCACATTCTGCACTGTGTGGCATCAGTTACATCCGGCCGCTCACGTATCACTATAGCCAACCGTGAAGCGAGTACTTTCGAGTGACAGGGCTAGTCCATTCTACATCCAGAGGAGCCGGCCGGGTGACCGAGATGTCTGCGGCAGTAGGCCATCGGCTCGAATGTCTCGGCAGGGGCATGGGTTTTAACAGCCAATAGCGAATCGTGACGGGCCGAAGTCCAAAGTTACTAGACTGGCCCATATAAAAATAAAGTTTACATCCAGAGGAGGTGATCATATTATTTTCATACGATGTGTATTTGTTACACCTTTACGAAGATCTCTTGTTACAGCGGGAGTGTGTGCATACTCTGTAAAATTGCTTTAAACACATTTGATTCATATTCTTAAGCAGGGTTATCCTAAAACTTTTCAAGTGGGAATTACGTTTTAAAGATGTCATCACATGTGCTGATCTCTTGATTGCGCAACGTCAAAAATACGGTTTTAGTTTGGCAGGTGAGTCACGACAAATGACGTCGTAACAAAAATGATTCGTAGAACAATGCAAATACTGTGTATTTATATTTCTACATACACAATGTGACGTTCTTATGAAATTCATAACGAATAACTAAAAGGACACTTACCCTTAGCTTTACACCATCATCTGCATTTTCGTCCTCAATAATGGCCTTCATCTCCAAACCATGCTTGAACGCACAGGTAACATGATAGGCTGTTTTACAAGTCTTAACCGAACACTGTATGCAAGCACCAACTCTTTCCCTGCATAATACACAGATGAGAGCCCATCGACTTTGCTGGAAAGAGACAGAATCACTTAATTTTCGCTTCACTGTTGTGTACATCGCATCTCAAAAAACAAAACTAGTTTCTATTCTTTGTTCCCAAGAGCCAATTCATACTTAATATTTGAACTCCAAATTTACTTAGTCAAGATTTCTTTAAATACTAATAATAAAAAATGGTAAGTTAAAAATTACAGTATTATTACTATCATAGATTTCTCAAATATACTCTTCGGAATTATTATTCTACTTGTCTTCCCAATTTGATCTTCGAAACTTTTACTGAGAGTAAGTATGCTTAGATAGGTATCTCGAACATGTTTTTATCCTAGTAATCACATGCTATGTAATACATCTTACGTTATTCGACTTCAGCCTGTCTTTATCGTGGGAGACAGAAAAGAAATCGAACTCGTGCCGCCATCTCAGTGATTATCCGTAGGCACCGTTCTTCACAACTAGGTAACTAGACCATACATAAGGTGTGGGTGCAAGGATGTAAACATTTTCACATTACTTTGATAATTGATAGTATTTGTGTATTTGACAGATGATTATATATTATCATTAAAAACGCACATTAGCTATGGTTCTACGCAAGACAATACGTTGACTGAGAAGCACTTCCAGTTTATGCTTCTTCAGGAACAGAGAATTACTTCTGAATTTCCTTCTAAGGGTATTTACAATCATTATGACTAGTATGAACGCGAGGAAGCTTGATTAAATTGCGTCCAGGTAGGCGTTTTCAATATCTAATATAAGCCTTTCACATATCTTATAAATACAGGAGCTTTCCGATTAGAAACACTTGTAACTCACGTTTAAAAATGCTCAGATTCACAAAATTAGTACTGATGGGAAGAGAAACTCAAACAAGTTTTCAGTGGCTAGTAAACTGCTGTGTAGTTTCACAGTTCGCCACCAGGGGTTGTATTAGAGAAAAAAGCTGCAGACAAAGACAGGAGAATTTTGTATACTAGATTTTCACATCAACCAGTCTGTTATTAGCATACAACGTAATTTTCGAAGAACATTTGGTGAAGAGCCACGCAGTAGGCACTTAATTAGTAAGTGCTACTCCGATTTTAAAGAAAGAAGTTGCATCTGTAGGTGAAAGTCAACCGGACATCCACTAGTTTCACACGAAGTCCTCGTAAATCGACCATCACAACCAGCAGAGAACAGAACATCTCACAACCGACTGTGTTCAAGATTTCATCTCTATATAGTGCCAATTGTTGCAGGCCCTGAAGCCGGGCAAAGCGAAGCGACTTTATTTCTGTGTGAGTATGCAAACAGATGGTTTCATGGAATCATTAATGTGTAGTGATGAAGCCACCTTCAAAGTGTCGGGTAGAGTGCAGACATCAAGTTAGAATCTGGGGAATGGCAACACAACATAACTACGAGGAGCATATGTGCGACTCCAAGAATGTGACAGAAACTTGACTATAGGCTCGATGTGCGTCGAATGACAAACGGGACTCACATTGAAAACCTGTCATGTGAAAAACAATTTTGATGTGATACAAAATCTTTTCAGTGTCTCTTTCCATCGATGCATTTGAATATTAAACAGAAGTTATGAGTATTTTCACAGCCGGTTCAAGGGACCGGATTCTAGTAGTTATCCGTTGTAATACGCATACTTAGGACACCTTCCACTGCTACGTGAGATTCATTCTTCCTTTCATCATTTAGAAGTCTATACAATATACAACGCACAACAAAATTTGGCTCGTAAAGCACATCTTTAGTCTTCAACATTTTTTTCAGCAGTAAATACGAAACTTCTCTGTGCACAGAGACCATTTGATGTTATGTAGAAAATAAAACAGAGAACTTACTGGAATGCTGGAAATTTTCGTAATGGGCTCCATCCTTTCCACACAACCTATGCTCACTTCAGGTATCCACAGTGCACAACTAACGTGCGCCCACTTTTGTCCCGATCTGGTACATTTCATTGCACCCCCTTTGTTTGGACACAACACACACTCCGGCCTTAGGCCAAGAGCACAAGTCCTACACAACCACGAACCGGACGGGATGGTTGTAATCCCGTAGCATGCTTGATGCACGCATATGTTGCATGAATCACAAAACACCATTTCGTTCCCCTCTTCGGAATCCGGCTGTAAAAAATAAAAGAACCATTTAGTATCACATATGAATCCAGCTTCCAAAAATTAATTGCTTAAAAATTACGAACTCAAGTGGCTAACTGTACTTATAATATCTCTATAAATAACAAAATTTCATAAGGCATTCTAGTGAAAAGGATGCAATTTAATAATGATTAAATCATCTTTAAACAAAAGAAAAACACAAACCCATTCAGAATTTTTTTTTTTAAGAACGTAGTCAAACTAAAGCAAATTTCGTAATTATATTTAGTCACATTTCAAAACATGAGTGAAGTATTACTTGAATTTCTTGTTTGTGAGCAGTTCGCTACACAATGAAGTAATTACTAAAGTACCTACGGTAAAAATTATTAACGATGTAACACCATAAAGAAAATTACGCTTTGAAATTGTCATGCCTCATCGTATTCTCAACGCACATCATACACTCTCATAAAGAACCAACAAAATCGTGTTTCCGTCACTTTGTGCTCCTTTTACCATACTTACTGAAATTTGTACCATAAGGGCCATTCTATGCGAAAGTGGACAAAGAAGTCAATTTTGGATTTAAGAACAAGCAAAACTTTTTATACATCAAATTAAAGAGAAAAAAAATATTGAAAGCAGCCATTACTATGACTCAAAAGTAACGCAAGAGGAAACAAATGCACCATCAGTCGAAGTACGTACTTTATAAAAATCACTAATATGGCAACACTGTATTGTTTCTATATGACACAGCCAGTTTGCACTTTGGCTGTTTTTGTAAGCTGTAGTAAGATTAACTGAATACTTTAGGACCATTGAACACTTCTGAAGTGAGTTTAAACAATAAATATAATTAAATATAAATGTAAGACTTTACTGTCATACCCATTACAAAAGAAAAGGTCATATAGTTTATAGTTTGATAACAAGTGCATGATAAATAGAAACAAAGTGAAACTTGGTAGAAGTTATACGACTGCTGAGCATGTGGATAAAATATTACAGAAAAGGAAGTTTTTAATTGCAGGTAAAACTAGTGTGACCAACATTTGTGACGGGTGTGACAAACATACTGTGACGGATTTACAAATTGACTTTTAGTGGCCTGAAGAAGGCACTAACTGACTTCAAAAGTAATGAAATGCTATAATTGGGTCCTATACACTGTGAATCTTCAGTACTTGTATTTAGTCTGGAAGCGGGACTTGAAGCCTGAGCCCTCGGAGCTATCACAGAAAATTCCTCTGTTTGGGTCTTATTTATGCCACTACCTCTGGTGGCTACACAACGTACATATTTACATTCCTTTTGATAAATCGTATTTTCAATAAAGTATAAGAACATATTTCCTGGGTTGGGATTCTCTTGCCTGCGGTCCTTAGTTGTAAATATGCATTTGAAATTATAATTTCAATTTCAATATATATATATTAGTATGGGTTCGATTCCCAAATATGAAGAACCACGAGTTGGGGACAGTATTCTGTTTTGGACTGATTTTTTGTTACAGACTTCGTACAGCTGTTGTTCTGCGATTATTACTATTATTATTTAGTAATAATAATAATAATAATAATAATCCGTTGTTATTGTTTGGCTGAATACACAGTTTACACTTTGTTTGATGTTGTGTTGTTTGTATGTTTTAAAATGGTCGTTGTTGTTTTATTGCCGTTGACATCTTAAACAGGCTGATGGGTTTGTAAGGATTTGGCCTACAGTTATTTGGTTAAGTGGATTCCTAATCCTTTCGTGTGCTATTGTTGAGTTCGTATACACAATTTGCACTGTATTTGTTGGGTTGTTACCAGTATTTTTTTTAAATAGTAGTTGTTGCTTAATCGCTGTTGAGATTTTCAACAGTCTGATGGGTTTGGAAGGACAGGACCTACAGTTCTTTGGTTAGTTGGATTCTGAACCACTTCGGAGTTTGAACTTGTGGCTACGTGCATAAGATAAGATAAAATGAACTGTATGGGCGGTAACGTGCATAAAAGATGATCGTGATATCCACTTCAATATCTCTAGGCCATTTATTGGCTATAAGTTTGTCTATTAGGAGTAGTATGATATCTAACGACCCTTTCTTAAGAGGTTTGTTTTCTACAGATATTCGCTGGTGTTATTTTGGCATGTATGTACTTTTGTGGCCTATTCCAGTTCATCGAACATGGAAAACGTGGAAGCGTTTTAAAGAATAAGGTGATCTACAGTATTCCTAATATATGTTTCATTTATTAATAGTTCTCATTCCAATTATTAAGTTGGGATCTCCAAAGCATTTTGTTTTTTCACAGAATCTGTTTTTGACTACATACCTGCTAGGCCCGTGAGAAATTAAACTATATTTTAGTTGTTTTGTGTTACAGGCTCTTGTATTATACTACTGCTAAAACAAGTTGGCTGTTTAAATAAACTGTGTTTTGGAAATAGAAATCTGTACAATTTTAACGTCTTTGAGGCACAAAATGTTCCTAAAAGTATAATCCTGTGAACAGTGTCACACCCGTCACAGGAAGAAGAAGAAAAAGTTATCTACAAATATCGAATACCCCAATGCAGAAGACAGTGTACCGAATGGGAAAACAATCACATTAATTCAGTTTCACTGTATACCGAAGAGAGTTTTGAAATGCTGTGAACTGGGTCGTAATTTCATGTCATACAAGTGTCACACACGTCACATTTATAATATAATTTTTCTAGAAAGGCAGCTATTTATGAACACTTAACTTACGTTGTTGTTAAAAACAGCTAAGCACTCGAAACAACATAACATCAACCAAAGTACTAATACTCCAACTATTGCTCCTCAAAAAATTCACAGCTACTGTCAGATTCGTCCGAATGTCACACCCGTCACAATGGAATGGCCGATAACAACATTTGTTCATACCGGGGAAAGTACTAATACTAACAGCTAAACAGTCTTTTTGAGTGTATATCTGTTGTTCTAATGGAAGATGGAGAAAAGGCAGATGTCCAATAATTTCAAAATTTCTTCTATAAGAAATAAACTAAACATGTCCACTACGCCTGCAGAAGTAAGTTTTATTTGTTTGTTTATTCATTTTATTGTTAAAGTTTAGGACACACACTTATTCTTGTACACCCAAACTTAACGATTGGGTGTTTGAATTTCAGTTCATGAGTGCCTTAAATGTTGGAGATATATTTCGCAAACTCATAGGTTAGATGGTTTTGCCCCAACACTGGTCTAAGTGAGACATTTGGTTTGTGAATCTTAGGAAGGCCATATATATACGTTACGACACACTCATCTTATGTTGTCCACTGGAATAGTAAACGTATTGTAAATGAAAGAAGAGAACGATAACATTTATCAGGTGCATGGAATACGGGTTTCAGGTGTGATAGTGATATGATCAGCGTACCTAGACACGTGAATCTGATTTTTTTTTTAAGTGTTTCAATAAAGTATCTAAAGTTTACACTACTCCTACCTAATCGCAAGGAGACCATAATATACAGTATTTCTGATTTTATAAAGTTAATTATGCAACTACACATGTAGTTTTCTGTACACTACAAAATAGTCTTATGGTACAAAAATATCACTTTTACACAACTCACTGATATCTATCATTTAGCGAAAAACGGAAAAAGATTGGTAGTTAAATTCAGCGAAATATGGAGAAAAACTGGTAAGTTACATTTAGCGAAATACTTGAAAATAGGTTATTACTGGTGTGACTATCATGAATTTGAATTTAATTTTAAGGTCTTAAGGTAACTTTTGGCTCAGGCCGGATGGAAGATGATGGGATGTATTCGTGGAATGAAGAAAGTGGGAGAACCCCGAGAAAACCCACACACAAAGTGTTTGTCCACCATAAAGCCCACATGGCATGAGCAGGGATCGATCCGACGACCCCTAGCACCAGAGGTGAGCGCTCTTCCGATTGAGCCAACGCATCCCGAGTGTGACTATCTTATTAAAAAAATACCGTTGTACGTTTCACATCGTTACGGTATTAGAAATCTAATACAGAAAGATGTCATTAACTGCTTTATTGCTTTTAACTACATTTTTTTTAAAATTAACTATATTCTAAATCTATGTCATCAAATTGTAATTATTAACTCACGTCAGAATAGTATTTTTACATTCGCCTCCTCGCCAAACAAGTGATTTTGCACATTTTAATTTAAGCACGACAACTCCTATCTCCAATGATGATTATTTTGAAAATTAGGATCAATATTTTTTTTTTTTTTTTTTTAAATAAGAGGGGAGCGAAACGTATACTTACAGATCTGCAAACATCACAAATAACGTTTTCATCGTATTCTATTCCGAGGCCTTCTTCCGTTTTCACGATGTTCTGGATCTTTTCCCAACACCGGATTTCCAATTCTTCTATCACTCGTTCCAGTTGATCTTCTCGTACTGGATGAAGACCTACAAAAAATATTTGAATTTGTTATTCAGGTTCTTCGTACATTTGCAAAGAACATTCCTTCTAAAAATAAATCTCTTAAATTCGAAACAAAGTATTGGAAACAAACTCAACCTACTACAAAGTATATCACAATGTTAAACAACTGGTGATGGAAACTAACCACAACACTGCCATTTTCGGTCCAATAAACTTTACATAATAAAGCAATGCTATGTGCCAATGTCAGTATGCTGACAGCTGCATATTTATATTCAGTAAAGCTCCGACAATTGAGGCATTCTCCAAAGAGAGTCCATAGTAAATGGTTTGGCCATAAACTATGCGGCTCTTCTTCCGGATAATATCTCAATTTTATTAGATTTCTAAAAAGTAGTTCGTCCTAACAAATTTGTTATCTAGCCACTTGTAGTATGACAGCCTTCAATTATAAATTCTTAAAACACACATAACTTATGTTACTGTTCTATCTACAACAGTAACCAATTAATTAATGATGTTTTCATACGAAAGTGAGCGAACTTAATTGCTTCTACACTGGCACTAACGAGGGAACATTCCCAACCGTTCAGCCGACATGTACATTAAATATTTTTTCCTCACTAGGTTTTAACCTGTAATGGCTGAAAATGACATCCATAGACCCAACCTTTTTGAAAATTTTGAATAGCAATTCTTTGAAATATCGATGTGTGTCTATTTGTACATTGCAAGGAATAGGTATGAAGACACTTGTGATAAAACCGCTGCGGGAATATGATTCAACCTTTGTGTAATGACAATAGGTGAAGGGCTACATCTGGTGGTGGTATGAGAATCATGGTCGCCATCTTGGATTCGGCTCGAGAATTTTAAATAGGAAGAGAATCATGAGACATATCGTTTTAGGCCAGCTTGTTGATCCCAGAAGACATTTTACACCTACGCTTATTTGTTTAAGAGATAGAAATTTTAGAAGTTACACTTTGGCGTCTTACAACCAGTTGTTTTTAAGATCATCATGTGCACTGGGTAACACCGGGTTCAACGGTGGTGAAGGTATGTTGGATTCGTGTTGGGTATCAAATCAAAGAACTTTTCCGACTCGATATAAATTTGAATTAATTTATCGTATTCTTCAGAAAAATTAAGGATTCGAAATTTATAAAAAAGTTTCACAAAAGTGAAACTGTTTATAACCAAAATGGTGGTGGTTTTCAATCGAAAAATGGCCAAAGACTTTTTTTTTAGCTGTATTAAAGAAAAAACGCCCTTAGGTTGAAGGAAAAAAATAAACACACTGAAACTTAGAAACCGGCACTGCGTTACTTGATATGGGGCCAAACAAATGGTAACTATGCGAAACGGCTCCGAAAATTTGGGAATCTCGCCTGAAAGATAAAGATAAAGTTGTGAGTAGTTCGTATGGTGGTACCAAATAGTGGATTTCCGACAGAATATGAATTCTTTATTTAGAAAAAGCTTTTAGTCCAAATTTATAGCAAAAATGAAACTGCTTAGGAAGAAAAATGGTGGCCATTTTTTGTTTTTACCTTAGCAGTTTCATTTTAGTATAAATTTAGAATCCCCAAAACCCTTTTCTGAGAAAATAGATGATATCTGTATTCAGTTGGAAAATTCCTTTCATTTCATGCCCCATAATCTGACACACTTAAGAAAATCTTCATTTTTCAGGCTCCCCTTTTCGGACCTCTTACCCAATTTTTGAGGTGGGTTATGGTACCATTTCTTTAGGCCAAAACAAGTAACAAAGTGCCTATTCTGAAAACTGAGTGAAGGTTTCTTATTTCCTTCTTTTTTTTAAAAAAAAATTTTTAAACCCCTATTTTAGTTTATGCAGTTTCATTTTGGATATCCCAAAAATCCGTTTCGGAAGAAAATAACTCATATTGATATTCAATACAAAGAATCCTTTCATTTGAGACTTCATACAACAAAATTTATAAGCTTTCATTTTTCTCTTCCTCATGTTCGAACGCTCAGGCTCCCAACTTTCGGGGGTGTTTATCGTATAATTACCATTTCTTTGGGTCATACCAATAATACAGTGCTGGTTTTGAAGTTTTAAATATTCTGCTCTCGACTTTTTGACAAAAGAAAAAAGCCGTCTTTGACCAATTTTCGACCAAAAATGGCCGCTATTACGGTCTAAAACCAGTTTTAATTTTTGGGAACATCGCCACAAATTTTTCTGGACCATAGGGGATAAGAAAAAATGGTCACGATGGATCAGGGGGTGTACGTGGGAGCTCAGAAAATAATAGTACGTGGGAGAAACAGCTTTCTGACCAACAGAGAATAATTGTCAAAAATAGTCTTTCGACCAATTTTCGACCAATAATGGTCGCCATTATGGTCTAAAACCAGTTTATTATTTTTAAGGGGAGGGGAATAACGCTACAAATTTAATTTGGACCGTAAGAAAAAAAAAATGGTCCCGATCGATCAGGAGGGTGCACGTGGGGTCTCACTGAGATTAGATATATTGCAAAAAAATAGCCTTTTGACCAATTTTCGACAAAATGGCCGCTATTATAGTCTAAAACCAGTTTTCTTCTTTGGGAACATAAAATTTATTCCGACCTTGAAGAATAAGAAAAAAATTGTCACCATGGATCGGGGTGCCTCTCGCTCCCTTACTATGGGTACTGAAATTCTATAGTAAGTCGATAGTAGTACTAAAATTTGAAATCATTTACTTGATCGAAACTATCTTTCCACGGAGGGTGTCACGTAAAAGTTCGTGTCTGCTTAGGTTTAAGGCGGAAAGTAGTTACAAGGTAACCAAAAAAAGTTTTTGCCGTTTTTCACGTTATATTAATCATGCGCTCAGAGAGAGGACATGAAATGACGCACGTGCCTGCCAAACGATCGGGAGTTAGTCTGACCATCGACCTTCAGAATACACGCACGGTGCTCACACAAGTCATAGCTCGTCCAGTGTAAAAGAGAAATGGAGGTATCGAAGCAGCTTCTACGCGTGTTTGTTGTATGACTTTAAAGTGGGCCTGTCACCTGGCGCATCAAGTCACCGCCAGGCATTGCTTGCAGAAATTCCGTTTGGGAGATGTGAGCCACGCTGATGAACCTCGCAGTGGACAACCACATGTGTTGGATGACGAGGCCCTGAAAACAGCCCTCGAGAAGGACAGTGGTCTAACGTGTGATGAACTTGCAGAAAGGTTCCATGTTTCCGCTGAAACAGTCAGACTGCACCTGCATGGGATAGGGAAGTCATACAGGTTAAGAAAGTGGGTACCCCACACATTGTCTGCAGCCAACAAGGAACAGCGAGTGACAGTGTAACAGCCTAGTTGCGGTTTCATTTTTATTCCCCTTTTATTTTCTTAGTACGTTCTGTTTCCTTTCGTGCTCTCTTTAGCTTATTCTCTTTGTTTGGTTTTAGTCACGTTTTGAGCGTGTTTCGTTTTATTTTGCTTTGGTTTTCGTCGCATCGACTTGGATCTAGTGTTTGTTTTTGATTGGATCCTAGTCAATGATTGGCTCCGTGTTTCTTGCTGATTGGTGTGAATCAGCCTTCTTCTCCGTTTAATGGGAGAACTGCTCTCCCCGCCATGTTAGTTTTCAGTTCTAATTTTAGCAAACAGAGGGACGGATGTCTGGGCTTGAAGTAATTTTGCTTTTCCCGAGTCCTATCTACAAGTGGTAATGCCAAATTTAGTATATTTAAGAATATTTCGACTGATTTCGTCCATTCCGGTGATACATATTAATAGTCGTAACAAGAAAAATACCGATACAAGTGCTAACAAGAAAGTTCATCTCAACAAGTTTATTTCGAAATTTTCTCATCAAAATTATCATTATTTTCTTTTGAGATTATTTGTCATAATGGGTATTATGTTCTAAATTCAGTATGGGGCCGCTATTGACCGAATTTCTGCATTTCAAATATCGGATCGTTAGATTCCAATAATCAAATGCCAAATTTTAGTCTCCAGTTTCCGAATCTATTTACAATTCCCGGTTAGCAATGTTAAAAGCTACCGTATATCACCATTATTAGTCAAATTGGCGACATGTTTGTTCAACCATTTTTGTGTACTGTTTTCCGATAAATTTTGACTTTAATTGTAAAATTTGATACTTCGACATGCTTAGTTAATCTTGGTTTCAACTCCAGTCACTATTCTCCGTTAAATAGTCACATTTTATAACATTATTTTTGCATATTATTTACTCAGAGTGTCATTTGTATAATGTAGTAATCATCTGTCATGACGTCATGATTATTATAAGGCCAACTGGTTTCTTTCGTTAAGGTATGTTTTGGACAATAACTTCATTTCTGTAAATAATTATGTAGCAAAACTTTTCTAAATTGGTTAACAATATTTTGGGACTAACTTGTGAAAATTTCAGTAAAATTCATTATTTATTATACAAATTATGGACATTTATATCTGACAAACCAACTTTCGTTTCGGCTTAATTAATTCACAATGTGTAAAAGATAGACGATACAAATTTGTTTTCTTCCTACAGCACAATAGTAATTCTGTTCAGATTTTATGAAATTATCAACTCCGAAAGCTTACATTATGTAAATTCAAATGAATAAATTGAAATTTTGAAAATTTTATATTTCTTCGAACAATCTTGTGTTTATGTTCAATGAACATAGTATAAAAGACCTCTCAGTTAAGGCATTAGTTGATAATCCATATACAGAAATGTTTGCCATGATATTCATCTGAATTTAATTATGAATCATTACGTGAAGTTTGACAGCAATCGATACTAAATTATTTCTCTGTTTCGGTAAACTTATCGTTTTGAGTGATGCGTTTTTAATTAGATTAGGTTGGTTCATAAATCCGTAGGCCGGTGGTAGGATTCTTTCGTCAGCTGAGATGTGATAACTTGGGAAAGGAACTATATATTGAATTTCTGCATATACTGCGTTGAGATATGAAGTGACTCCAGTATGTGATTTGAGTGAATAGATATTACTTGCATTTTGCGTTATGACACGACGTTTAGATTGAGTTGCGACCGTCATTCGTTGTGTTCGTCGTCTTTATTTCAGGAATTGCGATTCCAGACTACAGGTGTGGGCCCTACTAAGGTAAAGGTACGACATGGTCTTTTGCCACCCTGTAGACTTCGAAGCGAATAAAGACGCAGTATGAGTCACATATGAATTGGTATGCGTATGATCGTATGAGATTATTCCCAAGTATGGATTTTCGTTTCTTAGACTATCGCTAATCTGAACCAGCTGGTACTTCAGACTGTGAACCGACGGTCTAATTAAATAACTGGAGGTGTCGCCTTATCGGTATTTCCTCCCTCGTACTAAATTACTGTTTTTAGCAGCGATCACAAGGATCTGGAATCCTCTTTTCCAGATATTCTTAAATCTGGAAGGCATTTCTGCGCAGTTCGTCTGGGGTGTAGAAAATGTTTGGAGCTAGAGTTTAGTTAGATGCGTTGCGTGGGTACTCTAGGCTCCTGGCGATCCTTCCTGGATTGTTTTTGGTGTTGCAGTTTTGACTTCACCTAGCCAGGAATTGTGTGTGTGATCTTGAGTTGGGGCAGTTTCAACAGCCTGTTTGTCCTTGCTCACTCAGCACCTGAACACACCTATATTTGATTGCTTGTTCACTGGTGACGAAAAGTGGGTCCTCTACGACACTCCCAAGTGTGCCAGATATTGGTTGTCGCCACGTGACCCTGTTCCTCAGACCACGACCACCTCTGCACCCACGAAAGGTGGGTGGACTTGTCGCCAAGTGGTGCATTATATCACCAGGGTATTGTGAAGCTGCAGGGACGTTGGCAAAAGGTGTTGGATGCTGAAAGAGCTTACTTCAAAACCTAAAGGTACGTACCATCCACTGTACTCTCTTTGTTTATCACTGCTCTCGAACGGCAAAAACTTTTTGGGTTACCTTGTAACTAGTTCAACGAAAAACATTGAGGATCATCTTAAAACTCTGACAAACACCAGAACTCCAAAAAATAATAATTAAATGCGAACTTACCCATTAGTGCACGTTCCCCATTCATCGTTTGTAACCAACAAAGATCACAGTCATCCAAATCGTATGAACACGCCTTCTCTGCCTTAGTTGGAGTATTAGATAAATAATGATCTTCACTTGAGAAAAATTCATCACTTGTGATGCGTATATATTTGTTTTTTGGTCTGAAAGGAAAAGTGCCACAGCTATAATATGAAAATAAAAACAATAATTTATCGTACAGCTGAACAAAATAGTTCACTATAAGATAGATGTTGGCGAATAATGGTAAAAATGCACGTAAGTGCATGAAATTATATGCAATTAGGCAGCTATGTTTTACTGTCGGGGCGGTTTGCGGAACTTTTGTGACAAAGGGTGTATATATGTTTCAGGATATGCTTGAACAATATCTTCGTGCGAGACATTCACATATACACATCTGTTCGTCTATATGTGACAACAGTGAAACAACTGAAGACAAATGTTCATTAAAATGTAAGCATTCTAAATTTCAACTGCATTCTTCTTCTAACATCACTTTCTTCCTTATCTTTGCCTCCTCTTTCTTTTACTTTCTAGGTACTTATTTACTTAATGTTCGTTCGTGTGTGTCCCCGATGATGGTCACGAGTTCGTTCTCGAAATTAATTGGGCATCTACATATGTGATTTTTTAAACAAACTAAAATGAAGACTGATGTCAAGTAAGTCGTTTATTTTAAATAGTGATTACCCTATGTCAAATGGAAGTCCCCGTAAGTAAAGTACTTTTAAAAAGTTTCCAATGCAACATATATTTTTTACCAATTATATACTATAATGTTCCCAGATCAACCTTTAAATCTTAAGAATTGAAACCCATGTAAGAACATTCACCTGAATATGTAATTATTCAAAATGTATTTGACAGATGGTATCTCTACATCAATACTCACAATCTGAAATCACGGGAACGTTCACTGCAGCCCTGACTGATGACTGTGACCGATGGTTGAGGAAGTGAGTCCGGATTTACAGGAACTTGTACACCACGCTCCCATTCCTGCTTCCACTGATCAGTTATGACCCAATACTCATCAGGTGATAAAGGTTCACTGTCGGGTAGTTTCATGGCACTGATCAAGTCTTTGCGGAAGAGCTACAAGAAGAAAAAAGATAGGTCTAAAATATAATACAGCTCCAAAAACAAACCTACGGTAATTTTATTAGCAACAGGAAGTCAACGTGGGAATAAGACAGCACGGAAAAGCAGACAAATATAAGAAAATTGTTCTATGTATAATTGAGAAAATGTCTTTGGATAGTAGACACCAAAAGCAACAGCAGTATTTGAAGTGACACCACTCTCACTCGCACTCACACACATCAAAAAAGTGTGTCTCAACACGCAAACTACATTTCAATCATTATTTAAACTAAATTTGAATAAATTGGTCATATATACTGCTCTTGATTGTAATCTCAATGTTTCGCAGTTTTTCTAAGCTGTAACAAGCTCCATCAGAGTATTAAAACAATATAGTATTCGACACACATTTCCTTATGGATGATGGCGGAAGCTAATCTCTTTACCGCGCTATGCTCTTTCACTTGTCACTCATAAGTTGTTGGTTTGAAAGTTAGTCATGCATGCATTAGAAAATAAAAATGTCTAACTCAGGATAGAAACACGTCTGCGTCCCGCATACAACACTTACTTACACAAACGCTTGGGTACAATGAAGTACAACGGGAAGGGCGTAAGCCATTCGTGCTGTTACCGCCCATAGAATTAATTTTATCTTTATCTTTACAATGAAGTGCAAGAACAATTCTGAACAATGAGCATTATGATCTTATAAATTACATTGAAGTAATATTCATGAAATAGAATTAAGCAAATTACGCAAATGAAAATACAAATTGACAGAATAATACCGACTACAAAATGTACTACGCTACATTAATTATTCAAAACTCGGTTATCCGGAATTTTTAGCCATTCATAGCAATACATAGATGGATTTTTATCGGTTCTCAATTGCACCTGTAACTTCAAGTCCTTCTGTTGTTCTATTAACATAGTAAACAAAACTTTGAAATTTGTTATACATCAAAAGTACATGAAATTCAACGATCAGGTAAAGCAAAGGATGTGTCATACACGACTTTTTTCCCGTCGTTATGAGCTGCTGAATTGGTGATACTGGAGTGTGTGTGATTCGAGGGCAAGTATGTCAATGTCATCCTGTTGAATTGGAGGGGAGTAACATTCTTTCTAAAATGTCGCTTTTCATTACTGAATTGTATTTATCTTTGATACAATAGATACATTGTATGAAATAAAAAAAGGGTGGTAGCATATACAAGATAAAGAAAATTGTACGTGGATGGGTCAGAAAAAAAAAGGTTACAAGAATTCTGTGAATGCACGAAATTTCGGGGTAAGTACTTGGTTTACCCGGAGGTGCAACAGATGGCGTCATATACCTTTACGTTTAGTGTCAGTTTAGTAGTAGCCAATGTAGTGGTGAGACGCATGCAGAACTGATCTGCAACCGAGGTGTAATACGCTTGTTGTTGGTGAGGAATGTTCCGGCAGCGGAGATCCATCGTCAAATCGTGGAAATCATCAGATGCAAACGGCTAGACATGTTGAGTGAGTGTGTCATCTTAATTCATGACAATGCCAGAGCCCACACGGCCAGCCAGACTCAACAGTTGTGGCAACGTTTCGGGCGGGAAGTGTTAAGCCACCCCCTTAACAACCCGGAAGAGTTCCCAGTGACCTTTCTATCCGAACAAAAACACCAGAGGTGCAAAAAGTGGAGCCAAGTTCTTTAGCCCTAAAAAGGTGTGAAATGGGAGACGGATGAGCCAAGTTCCTTGGTGACAGCATGTAACAGGAACAAAGGAACTTGGCGCGAGGTGGCAAGGTTCATGATCCTCAAGCTATAAGGGTGGTGGGGATCCTAAAACCCACTACGTCCATCGCCACCAACCCTAAGGCTGTTGCCAGCTCGCGCCAAGTTCCTTTGTTCCTGTTACATGCTGTCACCAAGGAACTTGGATCATCCGTCTCCCATTTCACACCTTTTTAGGGCTAAAGAACTTGGCTCCACTTTTCGCACCTCTGGTGTTTTTGTTCGGATTTCACAGTTTTTTGTACGTGTATAATATATATACTCGCTCGCTCGGCCTCGTTTAGGTCCTTGCCCCCCGTAGCTGGCCGCGCCCCCAACTTCGAGTTTTTGGGTACTTACGCCCCTTTATCGTAACCACTCTCCAGGACACTGTGCTTCCATGTTGCAGATTTTTTCCCATACCCACCACACGTGGGAATGAGATATTTATTGAAACATAGGGAAGCTTTGCCATATTTATTGTAACCTACTTGTGATGATACAGCAAATTTGCTTCCTGCTGACGGCCTCAAAATCCACCACCACCAACCCTAAGGCTCGAACATCATCTGGTGTTTTGCTCGGATTTCACAGCTTTTTATACGTGTATATATATACTGGGTTCGCCTCGCTGGGCGTGCTGCCCCAGAATTCCGTGTGCGCCGCCCCAACTTCAAATTTTTAGGGCTACGCCCCTTTATTGTGATCAGACTTTCTGGGGACAGCGCCCCATGCTGTGCAGACCTTTTCCCATATCGCCTCGGGGGCTGCACGCTCATAGCGGTGGTTTGATCCATTTATTGAAACATTTTCGTGATGGTACACCTTCATACCAAATCTCGTTTCTCTAGCTTCAGTGGTTTGGAAAGTGGTATTTGGGCGGCTATGTTGAATTAAAGAAAGCGATTTTTAAAAAGTTTTCTTACATTGCCGTTACCTACTTGTGATGGTACACCTTCATACCAAATTTCGTTTCTATAGCTCGAATGGTGTGGAAAAAGTTTTTCTGCGGCCATTTTGATCCAAGTTAACAACTTTTTCAAAAATGTAAATTATTCCTAAACTACTCTTGTTAATACACCTTGATGCCAAATTTCGTATCCCTAGTTCAAACGTTCTGGAAAATGGATTATGAAGTCAGCCATTTTGGATTCAAAATGATGTCTTTGCAGATATTTTGTAATCTACTAGTGATGATATACCGTCATATTTCGAAATTTCATATTTCAATTTTTAACATCTTTTTTTCTTACAGAACCTCAAAATCGCTGATTTCGCAATAAACTCTTGTTCCTGTATAGCATGCTGACGTTTTGTGACACGCGGAACTCGGCTGTATGCACTGCCGTACGTGTTGATACTCCCCTCGCGTCGTTGCGCCAAGAATCCCACGGCAGGCCGCGCATCGAACTTGAGGAGTTTGGAGGAACTGCGTCTTTTTATCACAACCAGAATCTGCAGTGCACTGCGCCACATGGTGCAGATATTCCCTCATACTCCAGAGCGCTCCGTCCGAATGGGGAAACTTCCACACTCTGCCTGTATAACATGCTCCTGGCAGTGCTAACGTTTGTGACGAGTAAAACTTGGTGGGACACGCAGGAGTATTGGAAGTTGGCGCGAGGAACTAGGCTCATCCATATTCCACTTCACTACTTTTTAAGGTTGAAGGAGTTTACTGGACAGTTAGCACCCCTGGTGCTTTTGCTCGTATTTCGCAGCTTTTTTACACTTGTGTAATGTATATACTCGCTTCGCCTCATTGGGGCGCTGCCCCCAGAATTCCAAGATGGCCTCGCTGGGGCGCACCCCTTTATCGCAATCAGGCTCCCGCTGGGAACTGTACCCTAGTAGGGGAGACGAGCCGAATTTATTCTAACCTACTCGTAATGGTACACCTTCATATCAAACTTCGTTTCTCTAGCTTCAGTCGTTATAAAGTGGGGCTTAGGCGGGCATTTTGGATAAAAGATGGACACATTTTTAACGTTTTCTTATATTTTCGCGACATACTCGTGATGATACACTGTCATACCAAATTTCATTTCTCTATCTCGAACGATGTGAAAAATGGTATTTCAGCTGCCATTTTAAATCAAAGATGGTGAATTTTTTAAAACGTTGTTATGTTTTCCTAAAC
>JAGDQP010003094.1:0-58082 GCA_022664845.1 Lepisma saccharinum
TGAAATCCGAACAAAAACACCAGAGGTGCAAAAAGTGGAGCCAAGGTTCATGATCCTCAAGCTATAAGGGTGGTGGGGATCCTAAAACCCACTACGTCCACCGCCACCAACCCTAAGGCTGTTGCCAGCTCGCGCGAAGTTCCTTTGTTCCTGTTACATGCTGTCACCAAGGAACTTGGCTCATCCGTCTCCCATTTCACACCTTTTTAGGGCTAAAGAACTTGGATCCACTTTTTGCACCTCTGGTGTTTTTGTTCGGATATACTTTTTAGTAAGAACTGTTTAAGAAAATATGTCTTCAAAAAGTTTATTATTATTATTTTTATTCCCACGGGTCGGAAAATTGTAGGAAAAATCTTTCACGGACCTGGAAGATGCCATTAAGTTAGGGGTTTATGGGTTGCCAGCACATTTTCAGATTCTAGTTGTTTTCTGGGAAAAGGTAACGGTGCGATACGCATGCACCGCGAACGGCACATTGTGAATATCGAGGTAGTGCTCCACATATTCTGGATGCACGATACGAAGTGAAATGGGGTAGTCAGACTCGACAGCCTTTACGTTCCCAAGGGCTCAGAAGTACCAAGCACACTCTGGTACACAATTTAATAGGAGGCTGAGTGCACCTCAAAGCTCCAGGCGTTTTGGAAGGGATATGTAAAGTTTAGTTATAGTTATTATTAAATATATTAATTGGCCAAAGAACCGTCGGTTGGAAAACCACTGACTTAGAGAAGAATGAGAAGATAGATGAAGTCCTGACGCAGATTGAGGAAAAGGAGGCAGAAAGGAGGACAAGATAGAAAATGGTGCAGTTGGTTACGAATGTACCTAGGAGGAAGAGACCCAACATTACTGGAGAGGAAAGGAGAGGAATTATAAGGATTATAGGAAGAAAATGCATTGTGTTGAACAAGCGGATAAAGGTAATGCGATGGTAGTGATGGACAAACAATGATATGGTAGAAAATCGAGAAACTAAATGATTTGAAGAAATTTGAGAATACGTAGATGATGAAGACGGTTGCAAGAAGAGAGGATTATAGAATCATGTACACGAAGAGGGCAGATTACGGAAAATCAAATGTTTTCCAAAGATTTACGAGGAAGGAGGTGAAGCTGAAGCCGGTATTGGACTCGAGGAACAACGAGTAACAGAAGTTAGAGAATAGTGAAGAGCCCAGTGACTAAAAGAAGGTCAAGAAAGTAGAGGAGTGGTTAATTCAGTTGAGGTAGTGAAGTCACTAGAGACTGTTTTGCAGACATGTAGATGACTGTCTTCGTATATGGAAAGATACCGGAAAAACATTAGATCAGTTCATTAAGGAATCAACGGTAACGGTAAGGAGGGAGGCATGAACTGAGATGTTCATAAGATTTGTAAATCAGCATCAAGATAACTTCCTAATTATATTATAACTAGAAAAAAAATACTAATTGAAAAGTGTTTCGATTAATTTAGAACAAACCTTTCTCAATTACCAAGGCAAAAATTTAAATTTTAACTGTTAAAATTGTAAACCCATTGAAATATGAAAACAAAGCAATTTCCATCAAGATAATTTCAGCTTGATTAATACTTGTGCATGATTACAAACTGTTTGATTTGAGATATAAACAAGATTATTTAAATAATCTATCAATCTTGATTGAAGGTGGACCTTGGAGATCTGATCTCTGTGATTATAATTATCACAAGACAGGAACCAAAATTTCTTCCATGCTGCAAAATTATACATGCCTAGGAATATTGTTACGACATTTTTTTTATAATACTGTGTTTGTTCTGGATGAAAAGAGATAATACTTTGTGCGTGCAGAAACGTACTTGCAAAAAAAATTGCCATCCAGAATATTCATTACAATGATACTTTTCTTTCTCCCCTCCCCCCTCAGCATCCTTTGTGCTTTTTATGTCTTCGTGTACGTCAGTAACAGGTAGTTAAATGATAATTAATACCGCATGTTACTTTTTGTAGATCAGATTGTGTTAAACATGCTGCCTCCAGCTGCGAACTACCAGAAACAACCAGGATTCATAGACTAATTGACGTCCATCTCCTGTCTTAGAAGTGAACGGTAGGTGACCTTATTTGTATGCAACAATTAAAGGAATAACCCTCAAAAGAGAAAAGAAAGAAAAAAATCTGCAGGCCTTCTTTTTTCTTATCTTAAATATCAATAAAGAACTGTTTGTCTTTAACAGTAGGTATTAATGTTGTCAGGGTCAGATAGAGCATATAAATTATCATTATCTTTAGTCAAGTTGTAAAAACTTAATTTTCAAATAGAATTAGTGAAAATATTTCTTGTAGATTACCCAGTAAGTTCTAATCGATTTTTGAAAGAAAAAAGAAATGTTAGTTTGTTTTGGAAAAATTATGATTTATGCAATTTCAGCTTCATTGCACGTAAAGTGGAAAATATAAAAGTTCAAACCCCGTAATCAAATACTTGTTGATTGCTTTGATTTTGGTTGTAAAGTAAGAATTACGAATTGTGCACACTAATTGACAACCTTGAAATCAAATCAACCTTAGTATAAATTTCATTTCTGAGAAAAATTTAATTAAAGTTCCAGCCATGTTTTTAATTATTGATTCAAAGGATGATAAGAATTTGTAATTTTAGCTACAAATCGTTACGACTAGTTGCGTCAGTAATTGGAAACATTACTTTAATTTGTAACTCATTAAAGGAAACACTATTTGGCGCTTAGACCTATTTATTTTTAACACTGTCAATTCTGGTTACTACCTCTGTCCTTTGAATTGTCTGTGAAAAAAATACTGAAATATTTTTATCTACCAAATTGGGCTGAAGTCTCATATGTAGCCTAAAGATGTTATGGATGTATATTTTGGCATGAACGCACCCAATTCACCCTACATTATAGACTTCGGCTTCAACCTCCAATCATCGTCACCCTCTGCTCTCGATCTGGCCCAACCGAGCCGCGGTAGCTCAGTGGTAGAGCGTTGACGTAGCATTCGGGAGCCTGTGGGTTCGATCCCAGTGAGCGACTCCTGACTGAGGCTTTCCTCAGTCACACCAGGCAAATGCCGGGATGGCATCTTCAACATAGGCCCTGGCCGACACCTTCCCGAATCCCGGCCTGAGCCTTAGATGCCTAAAAGCCATAAATAAAATAAAAATTCGATCTGTCATTTTGCGTGGTGCGTCTATTCTCTCTCCTCGTTTTCTTTAATCTCCGAAGCAATCGACCGCGAAAGGACAGTATTCATAGTTTGCGAAAATAGATATTTCAATGCTCTTTTCACAATTAGTTTCTCAACACTTTGGCCAAAACAGTTACCATAATGTTTGCATTCCCTTTCAAATTATTATTATTATTAAAGTTGTTGTTGTTGTCCGTTCGTAACTGGGTAATTAAGCAGGAGAATAGCAAAGCGCTTCAGGCCTTGCATTCACCCGAAACATCTTCAGTTAGCACCACTGCATTCACCATTCGACTGGCGTGTCTGTTGTCTGTGTCCGTGTTTGTTGATACGTTAGTTCGCGGTTTGACCACCTGCATTTGGAACTGAAAAGAACTTTACTTGATAACATTTTTAAAAGACATCATTTGTTTCTGAAGCGAAGATAAACAACAACAAAAAGAAGAAGAAACCTTTAATATTTTCCTTTCCTATGTACAATAGAAAACGTCTTAATAATATAGAATATATGTAAAGATTTATGTAGATTTGTTTTCTTTTGATCCTCTCAAGAGGAAATAGGGTAGCAAATCAAAGTGTGAAAATTACTGACTGTGTACTAAAATATTACGTTGTTGATACCTCAAAATTGCAAAGAGTGCAATAACATATAGACCTATTGTAGTGGAAAATGTACATACCTGTAATTCGCATAGAATTGCATTGAATTATGTCTACTTTCACATCAATGGCCTTGACTGAAGCAATCCAACAAATATAATTAGTTCAAGCATAGCAACAATCTAACAAATAAAAGATAATATTCAATTTTGCCTCTAAAAGCAGGAGTTTTGAAGGGAAAAAAATCTTGCATTATCTGGAGAAAGTTAAGACGATCTTGCATACCGTCGGTATAATCTGCACTCATCGCGTCTTTATTTGACAATCAAAGCTCAAACCGATCACCGAATCCTCCGGCTCATAGAGTCGAATTTTGGACCGGGTCCATACTTACAACACGGTCTAACCTGGTGACTCGGGTCAAAGTATATAGACAATCAAAGAACAAAATTCATACTATAACTTCCAAACACATGTTGCGTTTTCAGTTCCATACTTCGTAACCAACCGCACGATACTTTGAATGGATCCACCATTTTACTATAGTGGAATATAATAGAGTAAGCCTTGTCATAATATTTCCACCCCATATTTAATGAGATGACTACGAAATACTGGACCAATTTGACCACTTTGAAAGTGATTTTAACCAGAAAATTCTGGATTATATGGTACAAAAACATTCTATACTATGCTCTTATGTCATGAGATTACAGTAAAATACGTTTTGCATAATCAAATCTTGGATCAATATGCACCAATCTTTGCGTGCACTCATTTTAACACCACGAGCTAGCTATCTTTGGTTCTAACATATACAGACGAACATCGGCAAAATTTACTGGGATAACAATAAAATACCTTTTAGTTCCTAAAATCTAAACCATTGCGTTGATTCAATTTGCAACAATTTTTTTTTTTTGTACGTCCCTTAAATTGAGGAGGAATAGAGTCTATACTGCATGGGGTCATAAGAACTTTGTGTGAAGACAGAGGCAGCAAGCTGACAGAAAGTTATAATTATATACGCCGCTGAGTTTTCAATCCAGGACATGTCGTGTGCGAAGATAACGTTCTATGCAAGGATTCCGCCAGGATTTTCAGTTTAGAGGTGTAAAGTCAAAAATTGAGAGTGTTGTAAGTGGAGCTTTGCAAGTTTTATTGAATTTTGGCATCTCGAGTTAAGGGGATGCTCTCGAGGATTTGGGGAATGACACCCCCATGTCTGGTGGATAAGTTAAGATAAAATGAATTGTATGGGCGGTAATAGCACTATGGCTTACGCCCTTCCCGATACGGGGTAAGCCACTTATCTTTGCCACGTCTAAACATATTTGTTAACTAAAATTATAAAATTATATAAAACCTGAAGATGTAACGTGTCTTCAGAAACATAAAATATTGGTAAAAACTAAAGATGTATAGAGTCTTTAGCACAACAAGTTAAAAACGTTAAGGCTGTAAATGGGCCTTCACAAAAATAAAATATTAATACTACATAAAACGTTGTCTGAAATGATTGTATGCTGGACATTTTAAAAAGACGTGACGAATACTTAAGATTCCATTGCATTCACTACAATGCGGAGGGTCCAAATGACGCAACAAATATGCATGATTTATGTGACTGTGCCCTATACGTAGATGACATAAAAGTACTTCCTCACGCTTGCTATCTCGACAAGATGATTTCCATGTAGCAACAGCTACCTTAACTTCTTTCAATTTATTAACAGCAACTTCATCCCATCGTCGCTGCCATTCATTCCGCGTAATCTGTCTATAATATATCAACATGTCCTGAAATGGGACATGTTGGATATCAATGTTAGCTCCAAAAGAGGCCTCACGAATCGCTTGGTCTGTCAATTCATTACCATGGATACCAACATGACTGGGTATCCAGAAAAAGATAACCTCACCACCAGTAGAGCAGATGGCGTGTGTCTTGCATAGGATATCTTGCACGAGTAGATGTTTAGATTACATATTTTCGAGGGTTTGAACACTCAGCGAACCTGTACACAAAAGGATGCGATTGAAACCACGAACAAGACTAAAATCCAAAGCCTTTAAAGGAGCATATAGCTCAGCAGTAAAAATACTGGCTTTGGGATTAAGACAAAATTGGCGGCCTTCCATATCTACAAGAAACGCGCATCCAACAGATTCCTCTGATTTGGACCCATCAGTAAAAACGGGGTCTGGTGGAATCACTGGTTCTATGTAATAAGCAATGGCGTGGTATACATATAAAAAAGACTTTATATGAATTTGGTATTTGCTAAGATTAACCTTTTCCTTTTTCAACTTTCTCTGAAATCAGTTGAGTTACCCACAAGGACTTCACTTATCTTATGAAATGACTGAATTTGTATTTAGGCAGAAAGTTTAAATGTATGATGGAGAGAAGGACACATGTGATAGTCGGGAGAAATTTGGAGTTTCGCGTTTGTACATCCAGGCAACATTTACACATATAGTTGACTTTCTTCGAATTAATTTAAACTACAGACGTGAAGCTGTGCATGTTATTCTCTAGAGACGTTTAGACTCCAAAGTTCCAGAGTGGTTATCGTATAAGCCAAGTTATTGTTTTAGCTATTTAACCAAACACAGTGATGGTTTCAAAGTTTAAGTGAGTTTTTAATAATTTTCCCAACTCAACTGCTTTTTGAAAAAGAAAGAAGAAAAGAAGTTCTTTGGCTTGCTTTCCAACAAAAATGGCTGCAATTTTGTATAAGGACATTTTTGTGTTGTTCTCAATCTTGCAACGCAAATTTAACTCATTTCCCGACGTCATAGAATGATGACATTTTGCACAGTGACGTAAGTCGGGTAACAATAAAATATTCTATTGTTACTTTAATATATTTCTATATATTTATATGTTTTAAAATTATATTTTAATATCTTTTTTTTTAATATTGACTCCTTTATCCTATAATAAATACTAGCCTGCAACAATCTGTCGTTTGACTGTTTACAAAAACACTTTAGGATTTGAGTAAAAACATTAGCTTGAAAAGAAGTATCCAAACACCAAAATAACTAAAAAGCTTTACTTAACAATTCGTACCAAAAAGTGAAAAATAATTTTGTTTATACATAAAATAGAAAGAAAAGCATGGGAATTGCAAATTCAAGAACTTATAATGAGACTGCATATGAGAGCGCGCTTCATTATTTTCTTTTTAGTTATGCATAAACATTTCTTTTTTACTTTTTAGTACGAATCGTTTAAGAAAATTATGCCCTTCAAAAGTTTGTTTTATTTTTTATTGTTTTACGAACAATGCTATAAATTGTATTTAGACCATAAGAAATACAAGACCCGAAGGATCAAGAGAGTGCACCTGAGGGACTATTGGAACAAATTGCAAGAAATAGGTCTTTGACCAATACTCGAAGAGAAATGGCAGCCATTTTCGTCTCTAGCCAGTTTTAATTTTTACGAACATCAGTATAATTTTATTTAGACAAAAAAAAGTAAGATAATAATGGTCCCAAAAGGTCGGTGTAGTGTACGTGGGGGCCACCAGCTTCCCGACTAGAATGGATGAGCACGGAGAACAAATCTGGCAGGTCCGCAGTTTCAGCTTTTCCAGAAATGGTGGGGGGGGGGGGGGTTTTGTGAAGGATACTTATCAAATAGGTTGTGTTGTGAACAGTCCCATTGTATTCCCATTTCTTTTCCAAGATTTGTCTCAAGGCGAAAATCGGGTCCAACGTGGATCTATTTCTTCTAAATCCATATTGAAAGATATCAGTCCTTCCCCATTGTTGTTGGTCTTTTCGTGAAGGCTGTATTTGCCTATAGCAGCCCTATAATTTTCCTCCCTCCCTACCTTAGCATTAAAATCACCCAAAACAATTTTCGTATTATATTTCGATAATCGGTCAAACAACCTTCCTAGCTCCTCATAAATTGTATCTTTGTCGTTATCATTAGCCTGCTCGCTTGGAGCATAGACATGTATTAAAACCGTGTTGCACCATCGGCTTCGTATCGTAACGTACGATAGTCTTTCGTTTACGAAGTCTATATTCTGAACCGCCTGAAGGATACTGTTCTTAATGAGGAATCCTGTTCCGATATCGTGAGACTGTGTTGCCCCACAGTAGAAAGTGTACTTGCCCTGTGGGATGCTATCTTGACCCTCCCACCGGACTTCTTGTGTTGCTAATATGTCCAGCTCTTACTCCTCGGTCTCGCGTACCTCCACCTGAAGAGCTCGCCTTTTTTATAACTATCGTACGTTCCATGTTCCTATTCTGACTTTCTTAATCCTGTTCTTGGAGCCCGTTGAAGCAGTCTCCGCCCAGAGATCCGAATGAGGGGCTAGTTTACCTCCGGAATATTTAACCCAGGAGAATTCATGAACCATCTGTTATTATTTCTTGACATCATTTAGTGGTGTAGAGTTGTCAACTCTACGATCTCGCAGTAAGGGCAGACTTTCAAGATGTCCTCTGTCCATCTTTGAGCCTTGCCGATGTCGTTCATCTTCAGCCTCAGAGTGGTAATGGTGATGCTGCTTCCCCTTACCGTGGTATTTTTGTTCTGGGTTATCTTCCCCTAGCCTTTGTAGATCCCTCTACAAACTGCAAGGCAGCAGTACTGATTTGGGTCCGCCCCGGAATATTTCTGGTACCCACTATATGTGATCGGCATTCCCCTTCCGCCACTTGGGGAGGAGCCTGGTAGGAGACCAGTAACTCCAACCCGAGATATTTTAACTATTTAATCTAAATAAATTAATTTTGTTCATATTTCTTTCTATTTTATTTTTTGTAGTTTGCTGTTTCATTATATTCTTCAAAGTTCATTTGTCTGACGAGCAGGGTTGCCACCCGTTCCGATTTTGTCGTGACCATACCGATTTTCGGTTCGTTGTTCCGCGTCCCGATTGAATGTTCGCCGGGACGCACATTGCCCCGATATTCATTTCTCAGATTCGAGGTATAAATAATGTGTTGTTATTTTATATATTTTAATCATATAGGGATCGAACTAGGGTTTAAAAAGTATTCAAAATTGGCGCGCCACAGCCACCAATCAAAAGATTTTACCACATAGAGTCACACCTGATGGTCAATTTTGGCCAGCAGTTTTTTGCTCTGACATCCTCAGATTTACCTGCATCAAGACAGTGTTGTCGCTGACCACCGTTCTGTATTTTATCTTAGTGCTATGAGCGCATTATTTTCTCACCTTTTCCGCACGCCGTCGTGCGTACTCTAGCTTGGTTCATACGACGCCGCAGCAGCTGTGTGAGTGTGCAATAAAATTGGCCATTCGACTTCGACGTTCAATCTCTCCTTCACTACAACACATCGACGTGTTCTTCTCACAATCTTCTTTTTTTTAAGTACTGTTCCTCGTAGACAGATGGCGCGCGCGACGATAGTGGTGCATTATGTGCATGTAATTTATTTTTAATATCAATAAAACATATTATATGAGGCCACCATATAAATGGCCACCACAAAATTCTCCAGATGATCTCACTGGCCACCAAATTTTAAAGATCGTTTTAAACGCTGCATTGAACCTACACATATTAGCTACTGAATCCAAAATTAGGTTTACATCTATAAATTCTTATGTTCATACTCCTGGAACAACCTTTCTTATTAACGGCCTGGACGAGTACCCCCGGACCTCTTACTGATAGCATCAAACCCCGGTACAGAAACTGTTCTGATTTCCTTGAACCGAAAGTGGCAAAACTGCTGTCATGACCGAAGAAAATCAAAGAAAACCTCAGTCAGATTGGTCTTGCCGAGAGTCGATCCTAGGACTCCCACCCCTTTACAAGGCAAGCACTCTACCGACTGTTCTACCCCGTCTGTATATCATTACTTCCAATGTAACCATATTTTTTTAAATATTATTTCTGTGTAATTTTATAATATTACTTTGCACTAAGCACTTAGAATTTGGATTTTGTGCTACGCTAGTCTAGAATTTGAGGATCCCTCTTATAGATTATGTTCACAAAAATATCATGCATGTATGACCTCGGAGTAGCGGAGAGGATACAGCGCTCGCTTTCTGTACGCGTGGTCACGGGTTCAAATCCGGCCGGAGTCTACTGAACGCAGTGGTTCAAAGCCCACTTTACCAAAAACTGTAGACCCAGTCCTTAAAAGCTCACCAGTTCATTTAGGACGTTAATAACAATTCACTCACTCAAGAAGTGATATCGGAATGCTCATAATTTCAACATTGTGCAGTTTTGCATAACATATTCTAAATGTAAATGGTTATTGCTACCAGTGATTGTTAAAAAACAGCATGAAATGCTATATTTTAACCTCAATAATAGAACGCTACAGCGTTGTTGTTTTTTTTTTTTTTTTTCTTATGGATATCATCTCAAGAAAATGTCTGTAAGTAATGAATTTGTAAGATAATTTTAAGACCAATTCAGAAGTGATTGTGGTAATATTCAATTTAGAGCCAAAGTAAATACTAGAAAACGATAATGTTTACATTTTGTTTACTATAGAAATGTAGAAATTTACAAACAATACAAAACTATGAAATTACGATCTAGCACAAACTCTTTTCTTATTAACATAATATATGTAACCAGGGATTCTCCCCTCCCTCCTCCACACGGGGATATCACTCCTCCAAATCGTAGAGCATAGAACCCAATCTTATTTTTTTTTACTATTAGAAATCAACAGAAAGACCTGCCAAAGTTTACTTATACCCTTGAGTTTAAGTTTACACCTCCCGAATTAAAAATCCGGGCAGAATCCATGTATGTAACAACATATTTAGATTCTAATACTTATTAAATTAGCTTTATTTTCCAAACGCACAGTATAGCAACTATTTTGGATATTCAGCTATTAATTCACTAATAAGAAATAATTAATATACAAATTAATTAATGTATAGCTTACCGTTTTTCTTTGCATTAATTGACTTGAATATTAGCAGTGAAACAACGCTATAATATGATTTGAATTACTAATTAAGATTGTTGTGAGAAGCACTAACAAAATTCATTTGAATTTTAATTTAAAGAGTTTAGTTACATAAATGCACATTAATCTATTTTAATGTAATCCCATAGCTAACAATAAATGCTAAACAAGTAGCTAAGCTATTATAGGAAATAAGGTAACACTCAGTAAGCACTTTAGACGCTCGCGACATCTATTGAAAATACCACTTATACGAGAAACTGGTCCTAACAGAATACGCTTGTTCATTTTATAATTATATTTGCTTATTAGGTAATACAATATATTTTGAAAGTATCTCTGGTTTTACTTAATTGTATTCACTGTTTTGCTGCATATGTTCTAGTTGTAGGATTCTTAAGCATCTAGGGTCCTGTATAATATGGGATTTCCCGTCTTTTAGGTAAAATTTACGCGTCCCGTATTACAAGTAGTAACTTTACATAAATATTTTCAAAATATCTGTAATTTTAACAGACTGTGATGGACTCTTTTCCAACTGTTTCCTGACGAGGAGACTTTGTTCACATCCCCAGGCACCAACACGAGACTTGGGGATCGGAATATAATAGTCGCGCCTTCTGTATGCTCTAGTTGATAACATACTGTAAAAAAATAGCTGTGGTAATTCAAAAGTTTTCGCTTTTCCAGAGAGACCACCACTTTTTGCGTTAAATCAACGCCCTTTGTTGAGTGATTTCGGTGATTCAACACTGTGGTACTGCTAGCATGATACTCTTTATTATGTTGAATCCCTGAAATCAACATCTTTTGTAGTGTTAATTCAACACAAAAATGGTGGTCACACAGGGATACCAAAAAGTTTTGAATTTACACAGGCATTTTTCCCAGTGCAGATCCTTAGGAAATTGAAATATCATTTAATTCCGTCCACATTCCCAAGCCCCAACATGGCGACGTATAACATTCGTGTCTTCACAGGATCTTTTGCAGGATCTTTCAAATTGTGCGGGTAGTCATTATACAGTATGTATCACTTCTATTCGCACATCCTGATCTCAGGTATAATAAAACTCTGGAAAACATACGGAAATAAACTTTTTTTTTCAAGTACAGTGGTAATCAACAAGAATTCATGACGGATAGAAAAAGAAAACTATTCCGTAGCACGATCGGAACTGAGTATACAAACAAAAACGTGTAAAAAATCTTGTTGATCATATGCCACTGATATTCGTACAATGTGGTTCAACCAAACAAAATGACAGCCCTAATGTAGAGTGGAGTAACCCTTGGCTTCAATAACAACCTTACGCGGATTCTTCATTGATCAAATGAGTCTTTGACAGATTGCATGAGTGATAGTTTCCTATGCATATAACTCAGAATTTTGAGATCTTCTTGGATATAATGTGACTGCTGTTGTATGAGTTTGAATGTTGCTTCCGCACACGCCGCCATAAAAGCAGCCACAAAAGTTCAATAGGATTCAAGTCCGCTCATTGTGGAGTAGTTTTCAACTGTTCTGGGACATGTCACATGTGTTTGATATCATTGTCACTATGAAACATACAAACAGCCGGAAAACCCGATACTCTGGTTCACACTCTTCTTCAGCGTGTCGCTGTAGACCAATTTGACCATTGTGCCGTCAATGAAATGTAGATTGTGAACATCTTTAGAGGACATATATCGCCAAAGATGAATAGAACCACCTCCGTATTTTATTGTAGGTAGTGTCTTTTCTGCTTTGTCTTCTTCATTTTTTTTCTCCACTACCTTATTACACCATCAGATCCTTGGAAGTTAATTTTGGTTACGTCTGAGTAAATGACGCTATCCCAAATCTCCTGGTTCCTATCTTGGTGTACCTTGCCAAAATTCAGCCTCAAGACACGATTCTTCTTATCAACAAATGACTTTTTTTCTTCTTGGCGTCCTTCCATGATAATGCAGACAAATGACCGTATCTATATAATGCAGGACGCAAGGTTGAATTAGATGTTTCCTTCTCAGAGTTGCATCTTCAACATTTGACGCAGCTCAGGGGCTTCGATGTTACGTGTTCCCCTTCAGACAGTTCTTAACTTTCGTTAAGTAATGTTTTATAGGTTTTCTTGGCAAAATCTTTGTTATTAAATCATATTTAAAATTATTTACTATGTATTGCACAGTGGAATGTTTCTTGTTCGGCAATTTTACTCAAACAATGTAACTTTTAGCGCTAAATTCACAATTACCTTTTTGATAGGGGCAGTCAGATTTGTGCCCATTGTGAACAATAGTCATTTGCTGCAAATGGATTAAGCACAAACTGGCATTAGACTGATGCTAATGTGTGTACACTGTTCGTTTTACACGCGTAATCTTCAGTTATTGATAATGATCTCGATTTTGTACGAAGAAATGGTATATGTTTCTCACTCTTGACAGAAAGACATTTGTTTCTTACACTTCAAACGGCTTTGCATCTGATGAGAGTATAATTCTTCTGCAGCACATTTATCACCATTCGGGAGCATAAACTCCTTTTTTTGCCCATCTCAAGGTGGACACCTTATGCCAACATTTCACTTTGTGCGAACAAGTGCGGTACACATACTGCAGTAGTACAAGGGTTTATTAGTTAATTTCATTTTATATTATTTCAGATTTGTTCCCCCCCCCCAACTTCTTTTTTGGCATTATCCCGTATTTTTTGCCGAGTGTCCCGTAATTTATTCATGAAAAGGTGGCAACCCTATTTCATCCGCCAACTTGGTATTCGATGTTTTGAGCTGGCCTAGGTAAACATACTCATCAACTATGCCTATTGTCTCTCTTTCAATATTTATTTCCTTCTTTTCAGCATGTTGATTGTACATTACTTTTGTTTTACTTAAATTTATTTTAAGGTCCATTTTCGAACTCTCATTACACAGTTCTTCCATTCTGGTTTGTAATTCTTCTGCACTTGAAGCAAATAGGACTATATCATCAGCGAATCGTAGGTGATGAAGATATTCGCCATTAATCTTTATTCCAACTTCATCTCAATCCAAATTTTGGAACACTCTCTCCAGGACTACAGAAAACTGTTTTTGAGAAATTGAATCTCCTTTCCTTACCCCTTTTTCAACCTTTTTTTTCTTTCTTGATGTAGTCTAATGACGGATGTAGCAGTCGAGTAGATGTTTCGCACTAACGTGATATATGCACTTTCGATACCTTGATGTTCAAGCGATTTAAGTACTGCTGACAAGGAGACAGAAACGAAAGCGTTTTCAAAATCTATGAATCCAAAACATAGTGGAACTTCATTGAAAGTTTGTATGTGGTCCATTGTGCTAAATTTACGACGAAATCTGACTTATTTCCTTCCCTGGTTAAAATCTAAGTCTCATTCAATACGATTCAAAATAACTTTGGTGAACAATGTTTTATAGGACTGATAGTAGACTAATTGTTCTGTAGTTTTCGAAACATTCTTTGTCCCATTTTGTGTACAATAAATAGTAATAGCATTATTCCAACTTGACGATGTTTCTCTCTTCCTTAGGCACATCGAGATTAATTTAGCAAATTCCTCTTTGATCTTTCACCTCCCCATTTAAACCTCTCTGCTGTGAGTCCATCTTCTCCTGGTGATTTTTCGTTCTTCATCCTTCGAAGTACTTTACCCACTTCTTTCATTACGTCTGGAACATCTACATCATTTTCTTCTAAGTCTTCTTTTCCTGGTTCTTCTTCTGAATAGTACGATTCTTTGTAGAAAATGTCAAATGTTTTTATCATTTCCTCCTTATTTCGTGTTACGGTCCCGTCTGGTCTCTCAACTGTAATTATTTGCTTTTTTCTTACCAGGAGCTTCTGTTTGGTTTTCTTCAGGCTCTTGTTTGCCACGATTGTATTTCTAACAAGATTTTCGTTGTATCTACGTACATTATTTCTTATTTTCTTCCTTACGGTTTTCTTTAGTTCTATGTACTCGATCCTCCTTATGTAACTTTTCTCTTCTTTCATTTCCCTTCTTTTCTTCATCAAGAGTAATTTCTTCTGAGATTTTGCTCTCTTTTCTCTTTTTGGTGTCTGCTATTTTCTTGGCTGTTTGTCTTATTATCTCAGTCATTATTTTATTTCTGCTATTGATGTCTTCTTCATCCCCTAAATCTTCCAAGGCGATAAATCTGTTGCTTAACTCTATCTCGAATGTCTTTCTGTTTTTCCCGAGATTTTCCAGATCTGAGAGTGGTGTTTTTCCTCTGATAAGCTTCTTCCTGTCAAGTCTAGTATTTAGTTTCAGCTTACATCTCACTATCCTATGATCACTCGAGATTTTGAAACTATTCAGAACAGACGCGTCTTGCAGAATTTCCCCGATAGAACGTATTCTATTCCGTTTTTAGTCCCATTTGGGCTTTTCCGTGTCCACTTCCTCTGGGGTGGCTTCTTGAAAAATGTACCGTATTGGAAACGAACAGACTGTTGACTTCCGAGAATTCCACTAACTTCTCTCCTCTCCTCTCTTGTTTCTTTTGCCAAATCCAAAGTGTATTACTTTAGTGTCACTGCTCTGCTTAGTTCCTACTTTTGCATTGCAATTTTGTAATGCGATTTGTTACTATCCAAAATCTTCTTGTGTCCTCATATACGTCAGCGATTTCCTCCCCCAAATGTGATGATGTTGGAACATGCACTTGTACAATTTCCATACTGTATCTGTTGTTTATCTTTATTACTACTCGTGCGATTCTGTCTGAAATTCCTTCAAATTCTGTGATCCGTGACTTCAGTTCTTTATTAATTATAAAGCCAACGTCTGTCGGTTTGCCACTTCCTGATCCTTTGAAGTACAACATATTTCCTGGCGGTAGTTAAAACTGTTCTTCATTCTTCCTCTGCACTTCTGATAGTCCTATGATGTCCCACTTAATCCTCTTGAGTTCATTCTGCAATTCCTCTAATTTGTCCTCTCCTGGAAATGACTGACAGTTGAGAGTCGCCACATATAGGTCCGTTCGAGTTGCAGTGTCGGTGTTCTGGCAGTCTACAGTCCAAACCCGGGCATTTCAACCCTCTGACTTCTTGCAGGATGGACCGCTGCCGTTGCCAGCTGCACTTCGTCCTCCGGGCAATGAGGTCCCCCGAGGCTGTTTCCTTACTTGTACCATCATGTGTAAAGAAAGGAGGTGTGCAGACATTTGACTCACCACGATGTCTGCTAATGCGGAATGGTGAGCACAGCCCATGCATGTTCGTTCTCCAAGCAGTTGCTTGGGTACTAGCAGGCCAAACGACATGAACGTATGGATTGGACATTAGGCGTCTACCCCTGTCGATTCTCTTAAGCCTTAGCAAGAGGAATTATTTGGACTGCTCTTAGTTAGTGGCAGAAGTCTTTTGGAGCGACAGTCCTGGTTTTCCAGTCCTGTCCCGGTTATATATAAATCACAGACATATTGAATCCACTACTGGATGAGGCCTGTCCCCGAAGAGAGGAATTGGTCTACTGGTCCTACGCTGACCAGACGGGTTGGGAGAGGAGAGCCGAAGCTTTCACTGTGATTGCCACTGTATTTTATGCACAGCAGCTCCCGAATTGTCCTCACGATGCTTGGTCAACACCGAAATTTTTGAGCCCCCACCGGGAATCGAACCCGGGACCGACTAGGCTACGAAGGAGCTCATATATATATTGATGACTTCAAGAACTCCTACCTTGAAAGTCGTGGTACCATCCCGGCACTTGCCTGGTATGACTGAGGTAATCCTTACCGAAAGGGCAGCAAATGCTTGGAAAGTACCTTGGGGGCTTGTTACGTAGCTATTGGTAAGCATATGTATCGGATAGATGCTAGGAATACATAAATGATATGCACAGGTCCAAAACCAAAGGGGGATATTATTGACCCATACAGTTATAGGTCCTAACCAAGATATTCGGGCAACGAGACATCACCATCTCTAAAATACGCTAGCAAACGAACCATTGATCTCACTCACCAAGGATCCTAAGAGAACTGGCGGACGGCAGCCTGGCTTGAACCCTGGGCTCTTTCTAGGCAGCGGCAAGGCGGCAGCAGATGACTTCAGGTACAGCTGGCTGGTTGTGCTCAAAAGTGACGCCCAATCATTACCTCAATGATTGGCTTTATGGTGGTATGGCCGGACCCTGGTATGGACCGGCGACAGGTCAAGTTTGCAGGCAGGTTGGCGACCAGAACGAAGACTGCAGTCGATTACCTCCCACTACGTTTGTCGATTAAAATCCATAGATGATTATGCTGTTTACCCAGCCGCTATTTATTGTGAGCCCAGGATTCTTAGGAATGCTCATCCTGGTTGTTCGCATCTTTGACTGTCTGGCTGCGGGCAGTGGCGTACTTTGTCGAAGTTACCTCAAATGAGATCCATTCCCTCTTGTCAACAACCCCACCACTTTGCCTCTTTAATCCACGAAGTGGATAAAAGAAGCAAAGTATGGAAATATATATATATATATATATAGATAGATAGATAGATAGATAGATAGATATATGGCTGATCCGCTGGTCTAGTGGTTACCGTCGCTTACTGTTGATCGTGGGGTCCCAGGTTCGATTTCTGGCTCTGCCACGGAAGTTTTTCCAAGGCATGTAGGACGGTAACTTTAAAATACGTGGTGCAATTGGGGAGCTTCTGTGAATAAAAGACAGTGGCGATCACAGTGAGAGATTAGGCTCTCCTCTCGCATCCCGTCTTGTCAGCGTGGAAGCAGTAGACCAACTTCTCCCTCCGGGACAGAACTAATTCAGTAGTGGATTGAATATGGCTGTATGTGTGCTTTGAGAAGAATATTTAATACAAAATGAAACAAAACTGATTATTACTAAATAGAAAATTACATTTGGGGGTCACCGGGCAAAGGGCACGGTAAAACGGGGTTGCGACATGAAAATGGTTGAGAAAGGTCTCGATGCTGACTTAAAGTATACAATAAATTTCGTTGTATTTAACAGTGTGTATTAACACAAATCTTTTATAAAGCTTCGTGCACTTATTTCTGATGCATTCCTCCCCCATTGTGACTAATTAGTTTAAATTTACTCAGGGCTCACAGGGCCACCCAGGCGGGACTTCTGGCCCACTTGTGCCACTTTCGTCCTTTGTTTTTATTAATATTTGGTATAAAAATTTGCAATTTGTTTGCAAATTAAGCAATCCCGGGATTCGAACCCCCACCAGAACACCCCCGCCCCCCAAACAATCAACTAGGAAACCCATCTAAGATAAAATGTAATTATCGTAAGATGTTAGTGTCCAAAATGTTGTGTATTAGAAGTGTACTAGAGCCAGGATGTAATTTTATATTGTAGGTTTTTAATATGAATTGAATTATTTTGGGGAATGTTTGTGTAATTGAGAAATAAGGTTAAGGAATATTATTGTGTAATGCCTCGTGTTACATTTTTATATTTGGTATTTCTTTCTTTGAAGATGGACTTCCTCGTTCCGTTTCTTTTCGTATTTAAGCTACATATGTGTTTAATTATAGTTTGTTTGAAGTATTTAGACTTATCAGATTTGCATTAAGCATCTTTTATTTGAGAAGGAAGACGATTGTTTAAGCATATTTTCAATTCGAGCTTTTGTTACTTTTCTTGAATTTTGTAAAAGGTTGTTGTTTGCTGACATATAGATGTCCGTTCGTTGATTGTAGAATATTCAATTGGCATTGAAGAATTTCTTCTGACCCAAAAAATATTGCTTGGGTTAGTTTGGAAAGAGTTTCTTTATCTTGTGGGAATTCCTAAGGTAAGTACAGTCGATATCAATTTCATTATGTTTTCAAGAGTTTCGTTTTAATAATATCGAAAGTTGGATGAGTCTCTGAATCTGACACGTTTGAATTTTTGATGTCAGCTTGTATGTCAGAAGAACTTGGCTGGTTCACAGCAGGTATCTCCGAACATAAAGTTTTGTTGTTTGATTTGTATACAGTCCAGTAGACTTTACCAGGCAAGAAGTTGTTACTAGTTAGAGGTCTTTATGGACAGTTGGAAGTGCCAGTACGGTGACCTTTAACTTTACATGTTCCACAGAAGTTCCGGCTTGGAGTGACTTTACATGTAATGCTAAGGTAATTCTCACCACATTTGTAGCAAGATAGTTCGTTTTTACATGGTTTTCATTGTAAGGATAAATACCAGGGAAATTGTTTTCTTTTGGAGTGGGAGTTGTTCTCCTTTATATCTCGTAAATCCAATGGTAATTCCATTAGTGATTAGAAAATGACCAATTCTGGTTCTTTAGTAAAAAGACTGGTCCTTTAGTAAAAAGACGAGTTAGAGGGAGAGGGCCTTTATAGTTTCGTATTCTGGTTATATTGGCCAGATGTAGTTTCTTTTCTTTAATTAGGTGATTTTATAGTTCTTCAATGATTAGATTAGTATTGACGCCTCTTATAACACAGGTGAATGTTGTAGTTGTCTTGGTTTTTTGTGTTTCCTTTATTTTTTCAGTGAATGTTTCAATTTTTTAGTTTTATCCAAAATCTTTTGTTTGAAATACGGAGAGGAATCTCTCTTTGCTAGGTCCTTCATTATAAATTAGTTTCAGTCCAGTTTGTTGTAATGTTAAATAAGCTGTCAATTCTAAATCAGGAAATCTTTTTTTTTTTTTTTTACTAATTTATGAAAAGTTAGAGTATTTTTAAGTTCCTGTTTGATATTCTTTATACCAACAATTACTTTTGTGTTAGATATTTCGTTATAATTTTCATTATTATGAATTGACGTACGAGATTCATTGTCGTCTTCCTGGTTACTATTGAAATCGGTTTTTGTTTGAATATTTGTCAGTGAATTTGGTGGAATACCTAGGAGAATATGGAATCGTGTGGATGTGAGGATTGTTTACTTTTGGTGAGATACTGCAGATGGATTTAGGGAATATGTTAGCTGTATTCTGAGTTGCGGGTAAATTTTTTACTGATTTGGTTGATTGGTTTTTAGAGGATTGAAGTTAAGATACAGGAGAAGAATAAGGTTTGCTTGTGCAAGTTTGTTCTTCTTCGTTTTCGTCTGTATTTTTATTTTGTAGGGACTCTTCCAGTGTTCTCAGTTGGAGGGAAATTTCCTGGAAAATGGGAAAATATGGGTCAAATAAAGGGTAAAAATTACAAAAAATCGGGAAATTTTGTTGAATCTTTTTTGGCACTTTTTGTTTCAGTTTTCAGTAATTTTCAAAGTAAAATTAGGAGGCGGGAGCTTTTACAAAAATTGTAGATATTTTGATTGTAGATTTGCCTTCCTGTTTAATTGTACATCCAGCATTCCCTGGTTTACTGGCAATGCATCCCATCCAGCATTCTTGCCAGAAATTGTACATTCCCTGGTTTACTGGCAATGAATTCCAATAGGAGTTGGGGATCATAGGCGAGGTCATTCCCTATTGTGTCCGAAGTCAAATAAACTATCACGATATTACACATAAATAGCTATAAAATAATGGGGAATACTTAAATTTTTGCAGTTTGGGTTTTAAAAAAAACACAAACTTGATGTAAAACTAAACCAAAGTGTAAAAAAATCCTAACGTTTTGAAACAAAATTCACTCGGAGGCATCCTATCCATGAAATCACTACCCCAGCGGAAGAAACTGTGTCTGTGATGCATCCAGTAAGAAGTTCAACTTTCACCCCTTTGATGGCATCATCGGTACGATCTGGGGCGGGGTACCCCCCCTTTTTTTATCATACTTCTCCGTTTTGTCAAACTTTTCCGTACATTCTATGGTCACGACGCAGATTCTGATGCACTAAACCGTCAATGATTGCGTCGTTTGGGACAACGCTACGCCTACTTTGCACGCCTCTATCCCAGAAACTACGCATTTTTTTTTAATTTATTGGAAATACATCAAGTTAATTATTTATCTTTTAAATCTTTCGATTGAATCTTGAGTTTAGTTAACATTCCCCCGAATTTTCCCCTTATATCTGTAAGCTTTCATTATTTTCTTCAGACAAATTATGTTTCTTTTCAGTTCAGGATAGGTCTAGGTTCCTTGATGACCAATACAATTCTTTCTAAGTTAATTCCTGCTTTATATTAACTGAATTTTTTCAAACTAAAGTTTGGAATATGTAGTAAATCCCTATTTAGAGTGTGAAAGTGGTAATGTTTCCCATTTCATCAACCTTATAGGCTGAAAAGGAAGATACAGCGCGCGACGAAATTGTGTTCTGCTATCTTTAAGGAAAACTGATTAAAGGATTTTGTTTTTAAAGGAATCTCATAAAAAGGGTTAAGAATAATTCCCTTGTCTATGAAATAGAACAAACAAAATACTTTAACGATTCGGAATGGTAGAAATATTTTAATGGAGGAAAGTTGGCGTTCCGATATCGAGATACTGAACTCAAATCTTAACAGCTGGTATTCACTATTCCAGTGTGAAATCTCACCTTTAGAACTCCTGAACTTGCAGGAAAATTTAAGTTCATATGTTGAATAACAAAACAATTGTCCAAACAAACTTTTTATTTCTCGTTCAACGCTTTCCCAGTATGAAAACTATCGTTACCATATCACATACAGGGTGTGTCAAAAGTGATGCTCGTTAATTTTGAGGTGACCGAAATAAATGAGAAGTTCCCTTGAAATAATTTTAAAAACGCGTAGTTTCAAGCAAGAGAAGTTCAAAGTTAGTAAAGTAGCGTTACAAACACCGTCATATCCCGACAAATATTGAAGTAAGACAAATTCCTGTATACTTCATCGACTTGTTACTTCAACAAGCTATAATTGGAGGAAATACGGTTCTTTGTTAGTTAAGAACTTCAGACACTTTGAGCAAAAATGAGCTAAAAGTTGTGTAAATATAGGACGAAAGGTCCTACATTACTCACAGTTTATGTAGAGATTAGAAGTTCAGTTTTGTTCTCATATAGCCAAGGCTATTATTAACCCAAGCCTTCCAAAAAGTCGCTTTGATTTGCACCAATCAATAGCTTGTTGTTTAAACTATTGAAGCTTATTCAATACGGTTCTGACACTGTTAAGCTCTAAGTCTTACAATATTTGTTTGTTGCTTGTGTATCTCACGTGACTAGTGATTATGCGGTCTGCTTTCGTTTGTACACATTTTAGAAGGGATGTTTAGAAGACGTATGCAAACGGATTGGTAGCTGGTCCATTTGATGTTATCCTTTATTTTTCTTAATTAAGTAAACCATTGACTCTATAAACTTCAGATGATAATGTGATGGAAAGGGTTAGTGCTGTGTACAGCACTAGAAAGGATATTTATTTACCTTTCCTCTAAATACTTTAAGTTTTCTTGTTTTAATTTGTAGGGCGTAGAAGAAGTAAAGAGCTGAGAAGCAACAGCTCGTAAATATGCCATGCCTATTCAAAAATGGAGTGGAATGAAATTTTGACCGCGAATGAGTGTTAAATTCTTTCATCCACGGAATTGGTATACTCACAAAATCAAAGTTTCTCAGGAAGTGAGAAAATTCATAAAAACTTTTTATAAGTGCTGGTTTGAACAACAAAAATGTCCCTTGTACGCTAAGATAATATGCTCATTGTAAGCGCTTGCGTTAAACTTTTTATTTAACTAAGTTGACAAAATGAAAATACGTTTTAATAAACGTGCATATTCTTTTAGATTGTTTCAAATATTGTGTAGCTGCTGGTGCTGCCATCTCTTAGGCAAACAGGAAACTAGCCCAAGATTTTTTTTTTTTAGGCTTTTATTTTGCAATACTTAAAAGTTCAACACATCAGCAAGAAGTAGCATTTCGTAGGTAAAGCAAACCATGATAAACGTATTCATGAGCAGCGTTTATCATGCAAAAAAAGAAATCGATAAATAAAAAGTCAACATATTAGCACTTCCATGAACATATCAAGTCATCATATCCACAAATAAACATCTAAATAATTTTATTAAATAATTTGAAACAAGTATTTATTACGTTTATAATTTATATGCATTCACATCTTTCAAAATAACGCTTTACGTAAATAAAACTGAGATCGCAAATACACAATATTAATAAACACAAACACAGCCTCACAACGCATCGATTCTTCTGTATCAAAGATTCTACAAATCATAGTCAATCCTACTCTATCATTTAGTTTTCTTATCATTAGTACGAGATTTTGTATGAATGCCACTCAACTTCGAAGTTACTTAAGTTTTTCTTGTATTTTTCCAAGTTTCTGCAGTCAACATAATTGTAGTAATTAAAACTAACACTCTACTTTTCAACGGTAATTTTCAATCAATTTTGTTTGAATGATTTTGCTTTTTTCTCATAAGTCTTATTAGTTTAAAAAAGCATTAACACAATGGGTGACTGTATGAGTAGTTTTACAAATGTAAAATATGGGGTTCCTCAAGGATCTGTACTAGGACCAGTTCTATGCAAGTTAAATGTGCACATTCAATCATTTGCGGAAGATACATCAGTTAATGTTAATGAAAGTGAATTGACGGAAACATTCATAAACGTTGAACTAAAAAGCTTCATTAATAAATGTGTGGCTTAATGATCATCTCTTGGTATTAAACTGTGAAAACCCCAGATACGTATCTTTTCGCCATTTTCGGCTGGACAGGCTCGAAATGTATCTAATACGAAAACTATGGAATTCAGTATGGTATTCTGAGTTGGAGTTCTGCTTATCCTCTTACTTGAAGCTATTGATAGTTCTACAAAATAACATCATACGAATATGCTTGAAGAAAGGTTTAGATAATAGAGTAGAAGTGACGTATAAAGATTTTTCAGTGTTACCTCTTTCAACGCTATATTCAGTGGCGGCGTAAGGCAAGCCTGGGCCCTGGCCAAGTGAACTTAATTGAGGACCTTTAAGGAACCCAATCGTGAGCTCGGACTGCTACTATTGGCTGTAAAGTCCAAATTCACCGTTATTCCGAGCCTCGCGGGAAACTGGGGGGATCGCGGGGGACTCACTAGCCAACACGGAGAACTTCTCGTTCACTCGCTATAACCTATGTACGATAATGAATATTGAGATTGTGGAGAGTCATGCTTTTCAACCATACGAGTACAGCCAAGCACACACGTAAGAGTCCTGAGATGGCATAGTTATTGCGTCACCAACCACCATCGAGGTGCTCTACTGATTCACTTGTCGCTGATCGGTGCACATTGGGAAGAAAACCCCCAAAACACGGCGAAATTAATACCGTCTGAATGGTGAGGAAATGTTAATTGGATCTTGGTTAAGGGTTTATTTGTGTACTATCTGCTTCATTTTCAGGTATCAGGTTATCTAATAAGTAATGTCGTATGTGCGATGACCGCTGCAATGACGTCTGATGAGCTAATAGTCAAGTAGACGGTACGTGCCATAGCTGAGTCATATAGGGCACTTGATGCAGTAGTGTGTAGAGGGAGAACGGCTCACTCCATGTTTTGGATGTGTGGAGTTCTACTTACACATCCTTGTAACGCAGTCGAGCAAATGCTGTGAGAGTTGGTTCTCCGGCGTAAGATCGTACGGTACACACGATCTTGCGTCCCTCTACCAACTTTAAAAACAATAGAGGCCCTCACAGATGGTAGAGACCTTGACGAGGTTGTGAGGCTTTCAACCAACTTCTACCTGTACCACAAATACCAAAAACCTACCACATTGGACACAAATTACTTCAGGTTGAACTTGCATTACTACACAGTTTAAGTGAACCATCTCAGTCGTAATGCTCAATAGATGGCATGGCAAGTTACAATGCTGACTTAACCACGTCACGCCTCAGTGTTAGACCATGCTCTATAGTCCATTAATGTTAAATAATATAAAATAGTAATATCTAGGATTACGGAATTTGTAATATCGAAATATCAATAGTGAGAAAATGTTAAATCCTTACATTGAAAGATGTTCCAATATTATCGAACTTTGATTTCCAATGGCTTTTCAATGAGAAAGATATTTGATGTCCAGCTGTTCTTTTTTGAGACAATTGATATTCAATTCCCAGAAATCCTTTGATATAAAGATATTAAATTCTCCACCACATTAGATCTGATAGATTATAAAGCTCATATTTACATGAACAGTATAGATATAGTGTTTGATATCTATATATTCGATATATCGATCACTCCTTGTTTCACCACCAATATAGATGTTTCATATTGACATTCAATAATGGCTTAACCGTAAGGGTGTCATATGTTGTACACAGAAATTTCAATTTAATACTTGGAATCAAATATATCTACCGGCATAGTAGTCTAAAAAATACGAAATTATTTTTGGTACGTATCAGGTTTACTGACCCATGATCTAATTTACTGATCACATTAACAAAAGAGAAACATATAAATATCAGAACGTGTAACAAGGTTCACAATATACTAAGGTATATATACCTATCCAAATGTAAAAGACAGAGAGAAAAATATACTTTATGCCTAATTTCGCGGTTTCTTCAAGGTTGTGATGTTAAGTTTGACTTTTGAGGGAGAGGAAACAGGCAGACCAGGTCAGGAAAGTATGAAACCCTTGGGAACATAGAGAAGAGGACAACGGCACTGTCTTTCTAGAGAAGCAGCTAGCTTTGTCTACTTGCAACTTTTCAATTAAGGAAATTCGCTGCAGGGTGCCTTCAGAGACAATCCAGTAGAAGAAAGGACAAAGAAGCAGAGCTACAGATTTTGTTAGAAAATCGATCTCCGTCTCTCTCTCTCTCTCTCTCTTTCTCTCTGTGCCTTTTTTCATCTTTTCCTCTAACTGATTTTGTACATTTGAAATCCAAACTTAAATTAAAAGTGCTATAAAGCGAGTCTAATGAATAAATCTTTCTGTAATATTCATGTCTTTTTATAAGCTGATCATTTCTAAAAATACAATAATAGTGTTGTCAAATGTTATCTATCTAAAAATTTTTAGACATTTTTGTTTTGTTTGTATTAACACACATAGCAGTCAAGATTATGACAAGCTTACTTTTTCACTTGATTTTCGCTTCTGTAGTTTGAATTGTTGCTTCAACATGATTTAAATTTGAAATTAACTATACTAAGTTCACTTGATATAGTAAGCTTGTTAGATGCCAACATAATTACATAGTTTTGAGAAATTCTTGGTTGGTCAAGAGATTACACTCGTGATTTCTATGCACGTGGTCACGGGTTCAAATTTTGCAGAGGTGACTTGAAGCCTTCTTTACTATAAAGCTGTAGGACCCATCCCTAGAAGCTTTTCAACTAGTTTAGTACATTATTAGCAATTCAGTCAGACATACATTTGAAGACATGGACTCTAAAGATGACAAAAACCACTAAACATGAAACTCCTTGTAAAAGAAAGAAAGAATGAATGAATGAAAGAGAGAGATAGCGAAAAAAATAATTTAACTAAGCTGTCTTGTATATCCCTTTCAAACAGGCATAATTATGAAATGGTAATAAAATGTAATGTTTGCTTTTATTCTTTCCATCAGTGTAAATACGTTACAAGAATTGAAACATCAAGAAGCCTCCAAGCGGGAGAATAAAAAGTACCTAACCCTTTACTCGTTCAAGACAATATATTTGAAGTTTAACAATTAGAACTCAGATACTTCTTGGTCTGACATTGTCTCCTAAACGTAATAACGAAAATATTGTTAATTGTTTCAGAGTTTATTTCTGCTCCTAGAAGGCTATAAAGCTAATCGTCTTAAAAATTCATGCCAGGCGACGATAGCGCCTCCTTCCTTTCCCTCGTTTATCCACACTACTACTACTATTGTTTTTCATTCGTCTTTCTTTCTTTTCTATTTTTGTTCACTTATCATCTTTTAGAGAATTGTAGAATGAGAGGCCAATATCCGACAGACTAGAATTCCTTTAAAGCGATAAAGCTCTTTCCTTTTTCCTTTCGCAAAATCATGAATGCAAATAGTCTTTTAAAGAAATCAGTTTATATAAAGTTTGTTTCAATTTTTTCATATCCACAAGCGTTGGAGAGGAAGGAGAGAAGGATAAAAATAGATCAGCATTCTCTAACATTTCTAATTGAATATTGTTTGTTTTCGATGATAATAGACTCTAAGAGATACGAAAAATATTTACGTACGAGTATTTATTGAACAAAGTTAAATGCAGCTTGTAACATCTCTCAGGGTTTCTAAATGGACAATATACTTCTTTGGCTTAGTTTCAAGGGTTCGCTGGTCATCGATGGAGGAAAGTGTGGAACGGAAGGATCAAACCTGCAGGCTAGGCACCATGCAACAGTTCCACCTAGCCTACGTGTCGTGGGTGCTATCGGTACATAGGATATTCCAGCAGGAGGTCTGGTAAACTTAACGAAGAGAAATAAAAATTAGGAAGACATAAGGGAACTAACTATCTTTTATTTTGTGATCATGGAGTTCTGTTGAACTGCCAGGACTGCAAGAAGCAGTACCATAAATTAAAACTTAATTAGAATAACCACAGAGTAGTTTTTTTTAAATTCTAGCTCCCTATCAGAGGGTTATGCCCTCTATTAGCTAAGTGATTTGCAGGAATGGTAAGAAGGTGAGGAATTGAGGTTGATCTAGGAGAAGCATTACGACTTTATTATTTATTGCTCTATTTTATTTCATAAATCCATGTTTTTTATCATAATTCTTAACTTTGGATCATTGTGATCTTGAGATCACAATTATTAGGTTGGGAAGTTTGTTGAGATGCAGTGCATAAAGACGCCACAATCACTCGGGAAATATTACTTTGACAGATGCTGATTATCTTCTCGCCCATGAGGATACATGAGGATCATTAGGAGGTAAGGTATAATGATATATAATGAAAAGAAGGGAGGGAGGAGTATGAGAAATTCGCATTGCTATGTCATAACTTTCATAAGCATCATCCATGTTTATGGTGTCTATCAATAATGGGTGTTTTGGTTGTAGGCGGTGCCCATGTATTTCTGTCGAAGGTGTTCTAAGTGATAGAGAATGTGTGGAAAATCCATGCGTTAATATAATCCGTGCGTTGGTATTATTGGTCTCGGTAGTTTTATTCGGTATGGTATACGAAGTGCATGTCTCTCTAAGGCCTAAGTTTCTCGTAATATAATGCTGATGAGCCATTCCAAAACCGGTCGGAGGAATACCTTGTATGTGTTTATGACTGTGGATGGACGAAGACCCCATGAAGTGCTCATTACTCTACGTAGTGAGTTAAGTCAGTTATATGATTCTGATGTGATGTACTGGAGATGAGGTTTCCATGTGACACAGAGATTTTTTTTACCTAGCCGCAGCTAGGACCCACTAGAGAGGGAAGGGATTTTATGTTACTGGGAGAGATGTACTTATAAGGTTGTTGGGTTAAGAGGTGCTTAGGTATTGCAATACGTTATTTATTTATTCTAATCATAATTTATGATTGGCCATTATGAGCTTTGCTCATAATCATACTAGTTAGATAGGGTTATTTTATGATTATAAAATGAGGGAGGGTGCGTTACACGTCATAACACTTCAGTACTTTAGAGATAGATGATAGTTTTCTTCTTGTCCAGGGGCGACTCTGGACAATATGATAGATCATATTGTCCCTGTTAGTACATTTATGATCACTGTGCAAAGTATGAAGGTGCAAGATAATGAGATATATCTGGTATGCTGTGTGCTGAAGCAAGCGCAAAGTCTCGATGATTTGGTGTGATTTTATATTGGTATAAAGTGAGAAACAGGGAGAGGGGGTTACGTGTGTGTTGTTCTGGTGGATGGTGTATTCCGTGAGAATGTAGTAGTATATCATGGAAGAGAAGATGGTTCATTTCGAGACGTTTATGAATGTATTTCATTCGCAGATCTTCTAAATGTAATAGTAGGTGAGGGAAAAGGATGCGGTCATACGTTTTGAGTCGGACTATGTAGTTTCACTCTGTCAGCAATGCTTAGTGCATGTCGTTCGAGTACTTGAGGTTTCTTGTAAAAGCTTTGGTTGGCGGCAATCCAGGCTGTGAATCCATAAGTGAGGGCAGTTGACCAGTTGACCAGAATAATGACGTTTATTGCAAGAAGTGTCGAGCTAGTTAGCTCATGACTTCTATATGATTGGCAGGTCGGACGAATGCTTTATATGTATTAATTACAGCATGTGGTTTAAGACCCCAAGTGGTGTTTGGATATGAGCGCGCCATGTTAACTGAGGACTGAGGACGAGTTCTAAGTAAGTACAGAGACGAACCCAATGGTACAATATACCATTACAGAAAACATAATTTACAGCGATTAAATACATATAATTAATAATAAAATTATAAATATCAATTCAATTGTTGTTAAGCTTAAAGATTGATATTAATTTAAATGTTAAATCATTTTCATAAAGAAATAAGTTCATTAAACAAATAAAGTTAATATTTGTTCATTTCACTACTTCATCAAAAACTGTAGTGTTATCTATTGAGCACAAAATCAAACTCTTTTCCTATGCATAATAGTAATAATACAACGTATTATTTATTAATAATCGTATTTAAATAATTAAATCAATAATAAAAGATAGTTAAATAATAAAATTAAGAATAATTTATATTTTAAAAATAATTATAATAATATATGACCTATGCTACAAGAAAGGGAACATTTAATATTTTACTGGCTAGCTCTGGGTTGCTATTTCAATCAGAAGGAAGTATATCTATCAGACGAAGAAACAGGTCAAACACATACTTAACCTAGCCTAACTGTGGATTGTTAATGCACTAACGAGGACCCTGAGTAGCATACGCACAGGCGAGAACAGTTCATATACAACCACATTGGGATAGACGGCATTCTTCAGTGCCGGAGGGTGAAAGTTATATTGAGATATAGCAGTCATTGCACAAAGACTGATCATCATTTCTCATTCACCACGACAGTTTTAACCTCCAACATTCACCTCGCTGGACTGACTTATGCCAAGACGCTACTCATCCTTCTGACAGCTACTACTCTCTACATCATGTCTAATCAACATCCAACTGGAAGACATCGTTTGCCACAGCAAGTATCTGGACCACCATATCAAGATCCACCATCATATTCAGCCACAATCAAAACCAAAGCACAAGGCAAACAAAAACGCAGCACAGACGAGAACATTTCATCAGCCAATGACAATTCTGGACGCTCACCACCATCGAAGAAATCTCATACGTTAAGCGAATCTGACTCCGACCATAGCATGGAACACAGCGACAACGAAGATTCTGTCACCGGTATTATTTCAACACATTCTTTCTTACTGACTAAATTTGATCCTAAGTTTCAAAATCCAAAACTGCTCTTTCTACAATTTCTAAAATACGTACCTCGAGACATCATCATCCGGATCATTCCTACACGAAATGGCATCATCGTAAAATCTACCGAACCTAATTTAGCCAAGAAAATCAGAGACAATTTCAGTTTGGAAATCTTTGGACCATCTGCACATTTCGTACGACTTGAATCTCCACATGCAAAGAATCAGCCACCTCCACGTAGACCTCCCTTGCTTTTCGTTGTTATACGAGGAGTGAATCCGGATTTAACAGACGAAGAAATAAAACAGGAGCTAACGACCGAAGGACAGACTATCACGAAGTGCATCAGAATCAAAACTCAAACCGGAACACCTAGTTACATGGTCCGCGTCCTCACTCATCATTCAGAGACAATCACAGACCTACTTACTGCCGGTGCCTTAATATACAGAAAACGATACCGTGTTGAACCATCCCGTTCCCAACCTCCTCTACCTACCCGCTGTGAACACTGTCAGACATATAATGACCATAATACCTCAAACTGTCCAAACACCCCTAAATGTGGATACTGTACTGGTCCACACATCACCAAAGACTGCTCTAACCTAAACCAACCACCCAAATGTGATACCTGTAGCAAAGAGCACCCCACATACAGCTACAAATGCAAAGACAGACCTCAACCTACCCCTGACAATCCCGGCCTTGTATTACCACTCCGACCTGCAGAACCGAAACCATCCAACCCTCCAATTATTTCCCCATCACAACCTATTACAATTGGCCAATTTCTTTCTTTTATTACGATCACCTTACAAAATCTCTACCCTTTTCAAAGAACCAATGTCCTAAGTCAACTTCAATTTGCAGCACGTACAGTTCTTAACATCAACCTACAACCAACCTACTCTGGTCCCTACATCTACGTCCACACCAATTCCCTTGAAACCACTATATAACATATGACAGCTCATACCGAACCATCTGTATCACTTTCATTCATCTCACCTTTCGCCCCCATAACTGCACTGTCTCCATTAGTGTACAACAAGGGCTCACCTGTCACACATAGTGCTTAGAGTCGCCCCTAAGCAAGAAGATTCACCCTCATCTGTCTGCCTAAATGTTTGTGGCGTGACATTGCACTTCATCCCCATCATTCATTCGTCATCTTCACCCCAGCTCCCGTAAACTAACAAAATGGTTATAAGCAAATGCTTATAACGTCCAAGTTATATGATAAAAATTAAATAAAGGATAAATAAAAGTTTCCTACATCCCATAGACCATCTCCAATCCTAAGAATCCTCCTCACCGAAACTCCTCTTCCCTATAGAGAGGGCGTAACCCTCTAGTGGGTGCTTGCCACCTGGTGGCTAGCAAAAGAGACTTTAGGTCTCTTCACAAAAAAAAAAAAAAAAGGTCAAAAGCGTCATGAGATTCTCCCTTTCAATGGTACTTCAGCAGATAGATTGCAGACTGATTTTTTTTTTTCGAAAATCCTAATCGAATTGACCTGTTTTTGCCAATCAGATTAATATAATCCCTAAATCGAAGTATCCCCCATCTACCTTATTTGATAGCAGTAAGAAAACGAATAACAATGCAGGGATGAATACAATCCTGGACCTATTCAGAGTACCATTAGTACCAGGGTACATTCCATCATTTTCCTGCTGCGACCAAGGCAAATCAACGTAAACTTCTGACAGAGTTCAACCACTTCTGGGTGGTCGCTCGGCGAAACTCAAGACCTTCCAAATGTGAAGTCAACGCTTTAGCAATTAAGCAACGTCCGCTTGAAAGAAAGAAGGTCTATATGGAAAAGTGCTTTAACCGGAACTCTAACCGAGATCTTCCAGTAGGCTACCGGGAGTTCCATCACTAGTCTACTACAACTATATTCGATTCCTGTATACATCTAAATAGTAGAAAACGCGAACAGTAATTGGGAGATCCGAGTTTGAATTCCTGTCATGAGATTGATGTATTTTTGAAGTTATCATTCGTAAGATCTTTGCGTAAAGAATCGAAAAACAATATTATTAAGACAGTATTCGGATCAAATAAAAATCGAATAGTGGATTTACTACATTGACCTCGGCGAAACAATGATAATGATGGGTGTTTGGCTCGAGGGAAGGTCCTGACCCGAAGGTCTCTGAGCAAGGTGATCGCCGATGGTGGTTTGCCATTGATTTTCATCAGATTAAGATGAAATTCTAAAGACTGGACCTACCTGGACTCCGAATCACTTGTGTCCCCACCTAGAATCGAACGCGGGATTCAGACTTTTCAGACATAGGACTAAAATTATCAAGCGGATGTTACTAGAAAAAAGTTTTTTTTTTTGGTTTGAATATCCTATGAGAAACCAGTCCGCAAGTATTACATTTTCCGAAAACATCTAACACGAATGTTGGTATACGACGCAATACAAAAATGACCGCCACTAATTAATCGGTTGGTATAGAAATAAAGATATCCGTTTTCAACTATTCTTATATAAATATGTCTTTAAAAAATTGAAAGGGATCGAGCAGCCATGCTGAACGACAAATGCACCATGCACTAAACCTTGCTTGAATTACCGTTGAACTATTTTGGATAAACACAAAGTATGTGATACTCTTTAGTATTTGTAAAAGTGCCCACCTAAGCAAATATGAGACTCCCGCGACAATTTGTCTGGCTACACCGCTGCTCTCAATGTAAATTGTGGTTCAGTAAGTAAGGAGCATGCAAAATATTTCCATAAAGACGTATTATGTTACGAAGACGGCTACCAACGACAATGAAGTCCAGCGATGTTAGCATACAGCTGTTAGAATATTACCCGAGAAATGCCTGAATATTCATACAAAAACAGAACAAAGTAGCATCGTAATGGGAGTGATGTCCAGGTGTTATGTTGTGAGCATGCTGTCTTTGAATAAAATATTATGTTCAATTGTTCATAAAACAAAAATATACAAAAATATAGTATTAGCTACTTAATTAGAATCGATGACTTATGGCGTTATGGCCACTTTCGTCCTTAGAGATAACTGAAATATTTATTTGATAATAGGTTGATTGAGAATGTAAAATAGAATCAGATTCCGCGCCAGAACCACACCCCCTGCACCACGCAAACATCCAGGAAACAAACTGTCTGCTAGCTTAATTAAATTTGAATAAACTATCTTTGAAAATAATCTAAAGCTGAATGAGAATTTGCACAGGATTCCGTTATTATATAAAGTAAAATGCTTGGAGAAAAAATTATTTAGTTAATTTTGGTTGTCTGTCTGTCTAATGTGAAGTAAATAAAGGATGTAAAGGATTTGGAAAAGGATATTTGTTAATTTGATGTAAAACATGAAGTCATTTTTTAGGTCTCCATTATTTGTAGAAGTGATGCGAATCAGTTTCCAGCCCTTGCGTTAGTAGTGCCCTTAGTAACTATGAGCTGTTAATTAGTTATTTGAACTATTTCGTTCGCTGTGGATTAATTGTTTAGTTTACTAGCTCTTGTAAAGAGATTTGATGGCGTATTATTTTCACGTTAAGTTGTTTCGGGAAGTTAATGATGGCAACTTTCTTGTCCTTGGATTGCATTTGCAAATCGTTCTTTGCATAAGTCCATGTATTCTGTGATTGATGGAAAGTTTATATCCCTGTATAACTCTTCCTTCTCAGTTTTCCAAAGCCTTCCGGACACTCTCAGCCAATATCTCTCATTTTTTTTAAAGTATTCCAAATTTATATTTGAATTGTACAATTCGTGCTCATATGTTATAATCGGTCTTAGAATAGAAAGATAAATTCTAGTTTTGACTCTAAATGAAGTGTGTGACAACAAAATGAATTTCAAAGCGGAAAATACCTGCAGTCCTTTTTTCCTTTTATCTAAAATATGTTTTCTGAAATTCAATCTCTGATCTAATGTTACACCCAAATATTTGGCAGTTGAATTTGGTTTAATTTTTTATTTGTTTATGCAGATGTATTTACTTTTGTCTCTTCTCGTTCCTTTTCCAGAAGGATAAAAAATAATTAATTGTGTCTTATTGGCGTTGAGTTCCAGCTTCCAATCCCCACACCACTTCAAAAATGTCCTGGCCGGCCCCTGTAAGTACTGATTTCGAAGGTCTCGCAGAAGTCCAATAGGCAGTGTCGTCCGCAAATAATCCTAAACTACAGTTGTTATTATTTGGAGAGATTGGAGTATCGTTCACGTATATCGAGTACAATATTAGACTCAACGCCGCCCCTTGTGGTACACCTCTACGAATTGAAATATTATTTGAAAATTCCTCGCCTGATCTTATCATTGTGGTACGGTTAGTGAGAAATTGTGAGATCCATCTAATGGTGGACGTAGGGAGATTGAGCAAGTGAAGTTTGTACAGTAGGCCGTCATGCCACACCGTGTCAAAAGCCGACGTCAGGTCCATGAACACGGCGGCAGATCTCCATCCCTTGTTCATAGCCATCTGAATGTCAGTCACAATTCTCATCAATTGGTCAATGGTTGAAACATTTTGGCGAAATCCCGCTTGGTCTTTAGAAATTAGGTTTGCTTCTTCTAAATAATTGTTTAATCTTTTTGAAAGGACTGTTTCACAGATTTTGGCGATGGTATTAGTTAGTGTAATAGGTCTATAGTATGCTGTTTGATATCTGTTTTTTCCATTTTTTGGTATGAATATGGTAAATGCTTTTTTCCAGGAAAGTGGGATATAGCCTAATTTGAGCGAAGAATTGAATAGAGCAGTCAGAATAGTGTGAAGTTCGGATGGACTCCGTTGAAGGGCGATGTACGGGATTGCGTCAGGACCGGGTGAGGTGTTCTTTTTTCTTTTAATAATTTTTAGAATCTCTGTCTTGGTAACATCCTGTAGCAGTATATCTACGTCTCCAATGTGATTATCCTGTCTGTCCAGCTCCGTGATGTCCTGAAAGGGGTCTATGATGGATCTAATTCTGTTAGCCATATCAGAGATTTCTTTTTTAAATTTTGTATTGTAGTGAGGGGGATCAATGTCCATCTTATCTCTGAATTTAGCATAAAAGATGTCTGTAAATTCTCTATTATTGGAAACTGGTTTTCCGTCCAAAGAAGAAGGGAGAGAGTGTCCATGTCCTTTGCCTTGAGAGTGTTTTCCAAAACTTCTTGGGATTTTCATTATAATTTTCGGTAAGATTTGTTATGAAAAGATCTTTTTTCTTGTCCCTGAATTGTGCAATAGAGTACTTGATTTCTTTTTTAAGGTTATTTATTTGGTTTTTAATAAATTGGTTTGGAGCCCTGCGGAAAAGCCTAGGTAGATATCTCTTTTGTCTGATTTTTTAAATAATTTCTTCTGGAAGTTTCTCTTTAAATGGAATTATTTTTTGTTTGGGTACTAGTTCAGTCACCGCCTCCTGAAGTATAGTTGTCAAGGTGTTGTTGACTGTTTCGATTTCCTCTATATTTGTAATTGGAAGTTTGATTTTTGATAATCCCTGTTTTATTTTTTGTTTAAATTCATCCCAGTTAGTTTTATTGTAGTTGTTATAATATGCATATTCTATGTTTGTGTTTTTAGTTGTAAAATAGAAACCAAGATAAACCTCTCCGTGGTCCGATGGTAAACTCTTTTCAACTTTTTTAGACGCCAAAATATTTGTCATTGAGGGTGATAGAATGATTTCAGTGTCGTTTAGGAATCTCGTAGGTCCCACGTTTATGTTGATAAGTGGAGATAGCAATAAAAATCTGAACAGTCTCCCACCATTGGTATCAGTTTTCAAGTCTCCCATCATAGAATGTTGGCAATTTATGTCTGCTGCTAATATAAGATTTTTATATTTTTCTAGGTATGCAAAGAACGGTAGGCTATTATTGATGTCCGTACTTGGACTTGAATACAAAGTTGCAATCGGGTCCTTCTTTTGCAGAATTGATATGATTAATGGAGTGGTTTGTTTGTCTTCAAATGTATTTGGTATGGGAATTTCATTAGCCGAAATAAGATTTTTACAAATAATAGCTACGCCTCCTGATGCATCTGTTCGATCTTTTCTAAAAATATTGAAGCCTGGGATGTCAATTTTGATATTTTGAGTTAACTTGGTTTCATTTATGACCAGAATATCTAACTTTTCATCTAATGCCAATTGTTTTATTTCATATAGCTTTTCCCTAATTCCATTTATATTTATGAAGCAAACATTTATATAGTTTGGATTACTCTGAGAATTTTTATCGGCCATCATTGTTTAAATTTTGTTTCGCTAAGTTATCTTTGCCGTTTGTCTTCCGTTTCTTTTCAAACTCCTCGTTTCCGATGAAAATATGTCCATCTACCGATTGGATAATGTTCAAGTGTCTTTGAAGAAATTCTTCAGTTGGTGCTTTTATAATTGAGTTAATTTTTGTAATCGTTTTGGATTCTTCAGGTAGAGACATAGTCAAAGTTAGAACAGAAAGCATCCATTTTGAGATTTTTTCCATCTGTTCATTGATAGCCTTATTGACTATTTGTTCTATTTCTTTGATAGTAGGAGTTTTCTCCGAAACAGCTTCACGTGGAACTTCCTGGTTTGAAGTAACATTCATTTCCCTTAAAGTCTCCGAATATTTCTTTTCATTTCCAAGTGGGTTTGCTGATCTGAATATTCTATCCGGAACCGAGGTGAAGTTTTGGGTAGGCCGAAGTGGACATGAAGCTGCTGCAGTACGATGTCCTACTTTCTTACAGGTAGCGCAGAAATTTTTGTTTGGAATTTGGTTACATAGATAGCTTAGATGTTCTTTGCCACACTTGTAGCAAAATGGCCTCTTTGTGCATGTTCTGTTAATGTGGTACATGAAACACATACGGCAAGGAAATGGTCTACCCGTGTTCCTTGACTCCTCCACTCTGTATCTACAATTTCCAATGTAAATACCGTTTGTGATAAGCCCACTAACCAAATTGGGATCTTTAGTAAATACTCGAACTAAACGTAACGGACCTCTGTCATTCATAATGCGAGTAATGTTTGTTATTTGTGGATAATTCTTCTTAATTGTGTCAAGTAATTCTTTTGTTTCTATGTCAGTGGATTTGTCCCTGATAACGCATGTGAAAGTGGTGGTAGATGTAGGTTTTTGTGGTACTTTTCTACGTTCATCCATAATGACAAATTCCGTTCTCGTGCCAAAATCTCCTTCCTTAAAAGCTGTTAAAAATCTAGATTGCACAATATTACTGCTCTTGTCGACTTGGCCTTCATCATGCACAGTGACCGACAGAAGTCAAGTTATTAAATATAGAACTTGTGTTTCACTTAAATTTAGGAAATAAACAACTAACAAGCTAGAAGTCAAAATTGGTAAATATTGCATCACGCCCTTCATTCTCTTCCTTTCTCTGTGTAAAGCAATCAACAATATTAAATCAATTTATCTTCGGGCCATCTGTTAGTAAGTCTAAAACTTTCGGAAGTAATTTGTTGTCTTATAGTGAGTGGCAATAATAAGTTGTAGTGGAATATAGGGGAGAATGAATCGATTTGTGTAAAGATTGTCCAAACAATTAAGTCGGAATTTTAGTCAATATTTAAAACTGTTACACAGTTATGCCTGTGGCTAAAGAAGTGGGTTAATTGAGGGGGAGGGATTCCGAAATACCCCCTAGATATTTCCCCGGTACCTCATTGCCTTTGTGCTTTCTTGGATGAGTTAATTAATAGCTTCATGAACGTGAAATGAAGTAATAAAATTCAAATTACTGAAATGGAATCTGTACTCAGAAAGCACTATACAATTTTATAGCAGTGATTTATCAGTATCATTGGATACTAAACACCTTCGAATAGTCAGGAACGTCAAAATTCTTACTGTTCGGCTTGTTGGAGTCCTTGTTCACTACGATGAAAATTAATGCACTGTGATTAATGGTTATTATACTATTTGAAGCCGTAACGAGATAGAGAGAGATGGTATGATACTGCCAAACTTCGAAGAATTCCAAAACCTCAATTACATCTTAAAGGGCAGGCACCTCCATCAAATGATGTGTTGGATATCGAAATTTGTAGAAAGAAAATATGTTAACAAGCATTAAAAGGTAATTTACGTGGAAGATATCATGTCGAAAAACGAGATTTCTGTGAAATCATTCATGGTCAACCGATACTATAAAAGCTGCTATATGGTGTGCAGCTTGGTTATACTCGATTGATTATTTCGAAACTGATCCGTCGCAAAATTAAATAGATATAAAAGTTGAGATGGTTACCTGATGAAATCTGGTTTATTTTTCAATGTGAACTCCATGAAACCTACCCCAGGGTTTCACAAGTCCCTCTAATCCAGCAACGAAAAAGATTTTTGGTTGGTGTCGTAACCAGCTGGTAACGTCCCGACGGACTTCCTCCATATCCTGGAAAAGGTGACCACTCAGGTGATTCTTCAGTGCTCCGAAGAGGTGAAAGTCAGATGGAGTTAAACCCGGACTGTAGGGCGGATTTTACAGTCGTTCCGAGCCTAGAGACCGTATGTGAGCCACTGTGGGATTCGCAGTGTATTAACGAGCGACGACAAATGGACTAATCCATAATTTGAAGAAGATTTATTGAAAATAAATTTCTATTGAAGAGGAATTGAAGGCCTAGAGTTTGTCATTTTATTTTACGGATCTTTTTCAGCTCTTCAAAATCTGATTCAATCAATTTCATAGATGTTAGTAAATATTAGCTTCTCAAAATTTTAGTATTATCCTGGATTGTTCAGTAATTTTAAAAATTGAAAGTAGGGAGTGCGAATGTAGGAAAATAAAAAAATACAAGATATAATATCAGGACCCGCAAATTATTTCTTTAGAAGAAAGTATTTAATATGATTCGCTTATTCGTACTTTGTATATAATTTCCTTAAATATATTCTAGAAGTTCATAGAACTATCAACACTCAGAAAGAAAAGAGAACATTCAATAAATAAGTAAATAAATAGTTATGTGATGATTCAATAATGTTTGTGATTTGTGTTTTCAGTTTGATATTTATATAAAGTTTCTTTTTGAGTGTCTATATTTACCTATTTGTGAATACATAGATTTAAATGAATATGACAATAAATCATGAGCTGTATGGACAGAATCCGAGTAGCCCCTGGTGGAATTCATGCAGTGAAAAGCATAAAAATACGCTAGAGGTATGAAAATAAAATAGCAGAAGACATAAGACAATTGTGGAACAAAGGGATTACAAAACGGCTCAATTAGTATAGAAACACACACTCTCTCTCTCCTTCATCACACTGCTTCAATTTCCACACTGGGATAAAAGTGCAAAATCGTGCGAGCAAAAGGACTTTCGTATTCATTGTAGATTTTTAAATCAATTTTTATCCGCACAGAATTTCCTGGGAGGACATTGTATTCTTCGTGGTGATTCACGCATTGTACACTTTATTGTAGAATTCGCATGTCAATTTTATTCTTGTATTTGGTTAGGTAGGTTAGTAACAGATGGTTCATAGATTCTCCTGGGGAAAATTATTCCGGAGGTAAACTATTCCCTCATTCGAATCTCCGGGAGGGGACGGCTTCAGGGGTCTCCAAGAATAGGATTAAGAAAGACCGTAGAATAGGAACGTGGAATGTACGATCGTTATACAAAAAAGGAGAGCTCTTCAGGTATGCGAGACCGAGAAGTACGAGCTGGACATAGCAATACAAGAAATCCGGTGGGAGGGTCAAGATAGCATCCGACAGGGCAAGTACACTTTCTACTGTGGGGCAACACCGTCTCACGATATCGGAACAGGGTTCTTCATTAAGAACAGTATCCTTCAGGCGATTCAGAATATAGAGTTTGTAAACGACAGCCTATCGAACGTTAAGATACGTACCTGATGGTGCAACACGGTTTTAATAAATGTATATTAGGTTAATGATAACGACAAAGATACATTTTAAGAGGAGCTAGAAAGGTTGTTTGACCGATTACCCAAATAAAATACTAAAATTGTGTTGGGTGATTTCAACGCAAAGGTAGGGAGGGAGGAAAAATATAGACCTACTATAGGAAAATACAGCCTTCACGAAAAGACCAACAACAAAGAGTGATAACTTTCGCAATCTCGGGAAACCGACTAGTAAACAGCACATACTTACAGCACAAGGACATACACAAATACATATGGGATGGCAAAACGCTCAACCAGATCGATCACGTATTAGTAGACAGAAGAAGACAGCAATGTAATGGTGTAAGGTCTTACAGAGGAGCGGAAGGTGACACAGACCATCAGTTAGCGATCACAAAACTGAGGGAAATTTTATTCATCGAGAACAGAGAAAGCAAAGGATCAAAACAACTTAAATTCGAAGTTAAACGATTAGATAATCCAAGTGTAAAAGAAGACTACTAACTCGAAATCTTAGCCGACTCGAGTAGTAATAAGGATTAAAGTAATAGTGAAATTGATTTAAGTAAGATGTGGAAGGCAATTCGTGATACAGTGAAGAGCCCATCGAAGCAACACGTAGGTGAAAAGAAACACCAGAGAAAAGCATTGGTTTGATGAAGAATGCCTTAAACTTCAAGAGGAACGAAAACAAAAAGGCAGCGATTGTTAAGTAATAAAATCGAAGCAAATTTTCACCCTTTCATTCCGTATTTCCCATTTAGTACTTCACTTTAGTTTGGAACCTTTATTTGCTATTCTTTTTTAGTTACAGAATCCAAGTGTCTCAAAAGCTCTCTTCATCATGTTAATTTCGACCGCAAATTAGGTCTTCTAGCTGCCAAACGGTAAGAGATATGGAAACGTGTTTCCTCTACAAGTTGTTGAAAATTTAGGGATTGTTTCAATGGGGGCAAAATCAACCCCTGTTGCCATTTAAAGTTTTGAAGTTGTCACCCTGTAGAGGTCCCAAGACGCCCCTGATTTCAGAAGCATCACGACGTGATTCGGGACATGCACTTTGGTATTAACATATTTTTTGGTATTAACGAGCAGCGGATTTCTTCTTATAAATATTTTGTTGGAAAGCAATTTACATTCCGCAATTAACAGTCATCGAAGTTTCCTCAAGGCTGATAGCTTTTAATCACAATTTTTGCTTTCCAATGTGTTTGTTCTGTACAACATGCAATTTGATGTGCTGAATCAGTACTTCTTACATCACAATTTTCTTAAAATATTGTGTTATTAAGAACAATGGCTCATCGCTACACCTGTTGGGTGACTAAACCACCACAACTATACATATTTTGACATTTCTTTAAAAGATATTTTTTTTCTTGTTTCGGTCTGAAGAATTAATCCCTATTGTATCTATATCTATCACTATTATTAAAACCCTGTATCAAATTCCTGATGCCAATGTTTCAAATAACACAATCGAATGCTTAAAATACCGGTACACCAACCGAAAACAACCAAGTAAATAAATAAATTGTTCACATTTGATGTAACCACGCAGCTATTGTTAGAACAATAAAACAAGCCATAAAACAAGCCGTAAATGGTTAGAGAAATCTCATAGCCGCAGGTTGGCATGTTATGAGCTCGTTACTGATCATTTCGTCTTTATTTGATGAGATTATTTAAAAGTAGGGGAGGGTGTGTATCAAGTTGTTGGCTATTAAATTCAGATTCTTTATATATTAAAATTATCTTTCATTTCTTAAGCATTTGTAAACAAACGCATTCCAACCTACAGGAAATGGTAGACAGAAAGTAGGGTATTTATTGCAACCAAGACATATTTTTTTTAGAACATTTGCAGTTCTGCTAATAGTAACAGTAAAAGAAAAGTAAAATTCTTTAAGGAAAGACGAAACGTTTGTTTCGAGATATTTCACTAGCGTGAGTTTTTTTTTTGTGATTGTGTTGGTATTATAATGTTTAATTGTATTATAAAAAAATGCCGGATTAGTGCATTGTGTCATCTTCTCAGATGTATTAGTGCAAATGAACGCTACAGTCCTATTTGTTACTACTAGGTAATATTAATAGAATGAAAATTCTCAAACGTCTTTTTAATTGGCTCACTCATGGACACAAATGAAGATCTTGACCGTAGAAGGTGATAACCCACACTCTTCTTGTTTTGACAAGACTGGAGTTGAATGTTTAAGTACTCGGCAATTGCTTAATTTCCTGCATGGAAAGTACTAAGCCCACGTCTTCGTCAAGAATGTTATTTCTTGTGTACATTCTAAATTTTCGTCATTTTAATATTCGTATTATAGCCTAAACAAAATGAATATGAAAATAATTTGTTTCTACCTATTTGTTATGGTTAGCACCATTTGCGTGCAAAAATCTATTGTTGTCTATCACGTTTTATAAGAATATTGCTATTTTTTAGTAATTATTATGTTTTGTACATATATTTTATGAACACAGTGTTGCATTTTTTGACTGATAGCTTTAATTGAAGAAAGGCTGGTTAGTTGTCCTTAATCTGTACTTAATATAAAACGGATTTGTTTTCATATTCCAAGACAACTGTTACACATTTTTTAAAATATGATGTTAAGTACAAAATGTTGAATATACCTGTTACTGGTATTTTTGTATTCATTCTAAAATTCTACAGAAAACAATCAGTCAATGAGAAAAACTGGCAGTAAACTACAGTTTGAACATCTCTGACACGTCCTCTCGTGAGAAATTCTAACTTGTAAACAAATTATGATCAGTTAAAGACTACAGATGGTATTTTTAGTAAGCGTCTAGGCTCGTGAATACAGTTTTAAATTATTTACAATAATAATAATAAAAATATTATATACTTCAGTAAAGGCGGTGGAGCGTCGGACTGACCACCCCACCTGCGTTCGTGCTGTAGGTCGAGAATATGTAGAGTGCTACCTCCACATTTCCCATGCGTCGTTCACGGTGCGTGTGCATCGCACAGGGATAGTAACTTTAGGAGTTGCTAGCCACATCTTCTCCACGTACAAGGAGTTAACCAACAAAGTTCGTGCATGTATAAAGTGGTAATCCACACTCATGCGTTTCTTGAATAAACAGGTTTGAATAGTTACTCAATTCAATTCTCTTCGTGAAAGTTGTTCATTCTCGCCTTCAGGCACATATTCATCGTCTGAATTACTGATAATACTTAAAATGTCGATCAAGCTGGCAATTTTTTCTGGAACAACAGTTTGCTCCTATGAACACTACGCCATATTGGATTAGAGTTGTCACCTGTTACATGCATTAAATTCGACAGAGCTGCATGTCACGTATGTACGAAAATAAAAAAAAATCGATTTTAGCAGACGGAGAAGTGGCTTGTCACCTTCTTCATTCATTTAACTCAAATGTCCCTGAAATGTGGGTTATCACCTTTTATACCCGAAATATTCAAATATAACATGGGCAAATATTATATATGTAGAAGTATAACACTTCTGCTAAACTTTGTAGTTTATGAACAAGTATATCTTTGATATGGATCGGACGTATTTTTTCAAGTAAAACTGCAGTAATCACAAATTTTAAAAAAAAACTCGTTCAGTATCCCAGAATTCGTAGAATATAGCTTCATTAGTTTCGTTTCCAGATAGAACTTTCGATTCATATGGAACCAATAAGTTTAACTGACCAGACTTTTCCGATAGCAACAGCGTCTATTTGCTGTTCCTCTGTGTCACTGGGATATACGGAAAACTTTAAAACTTGGTACAAAATAAACCATAACAAAATTATATAGATTTGTTTTAAAAGTAATGGTTATTTGCAGCGTTTCACGGTGAAAAACAAACCATTAGACAAGTGTCTCAAGAAAATGGCGATAAGAGGAGGAAAATGCGTAAAAGATGAAGTTTCGAAAGAGGGATAAGATGAAAAAAGCATGAAGAAGTGAGTTAAAGTTGAGTATTAAGAAAATTGTTTCAATAATTAGTACAAAGGAAACTGAGTTTAACGGAGAAGGAGATAGAGAAGGGATGTTACAAGAAGAACGATTGAATAAAGTGAAAAGTTGGAAATTTGAAATGGTTATTTGGACTCCGAAATAACACACAGAATGCAGGAGGAATGGCGAAATTGGAAGAAAGTAAGTGACGTTCTCTGCAACCTCAGAATCACGGTGAAAAATAAAGGGATGATTTACAAAACAGTGGTTTGACCAGCAATGATGTACGGAGCAGAAACATGGGCAATAAAGAAAGCACAAGAAAATAAATTAAATGTTACCGAAGTGAGTATGCTACGCTGGATGTGTGGGATAACAAGAAAAGACAGAGTGAGAAATGTGAGAGTGAGGGGAACAACCAAGGCTGTAGAGATATCTAAGAAGATACAAGAAAGAAGGTTGTAGTGGTATGGACATGTAATGATAAGAACAAATGACTATGTAGTGAGAAAAGTTATAGCAATGCAAGTGGAGGGCAAGAGAGGTAGAGGGAGGCCACGGAGGAAATGGATTGATAGGGTTAAGAATGACTTCGGGGAGAAAGGTCTTTTAGGGAAAGAAGTTCAGGATAGGAATTTGAGAAGACTCATCAGAATAGTCGACCTCACGTAGGTGGGAAAAGACAGATAAAGAAATAATTAAGGAGTTCAAGAAAACGTGTATGTTTTTTTAAAATCAAAAGTGAGGCGGAACCCCAGTCTGGGAGTTTTTCATATGTGCTACCGCCAGGCTTCAGCGCCAAGCGTCTAATTTGGATTACTTATTTGTCGTTTGAGAAGCTTCACCGAGTCCTTTCGAACGACACCTCAACCATTTCTTAAGTAGTTCTTAAAGTTGGATAAGTAATCCGCATGAGTTACTATGGGGAAGTGGGATCAGCTCATTCTATCTGGATGATATATACGGCTTTGAACTTGTCTCCCATAAATGTTTCAAAAGACGCCACCTTACTAGCCCTAATAGTTACGGAGTTGAAAGTTGTCGACAGACGCATGCATGAACAGACATGATATAAGGTCTCTCAGCATTTGTTGTTGAGGCATTTAAAAAGGAATTGTGCTTTATTTAACCATGTAACCCGCGTAAGAATACTATTCAACTTTATGACATTTCTGTCCCGTTGAAATTAATATTTTATAACTAAACTACTTCATTAATTTCTTTCATCGTGCAAGTCTTAGATTCTTGTCACACAATGTTTACGTAAGATTAGTTTCCTACGTCTAGTAATTTAATCTCCTATCTTATTGCGTATAGTCACTCAAGGTTACCAAGCTAAAACGCGTATCTAACGAAATATTTAAAAGATAAAAGGCGTATCAGAATGTATCGTCATTTTCAAAGTTGTTAATTTATTTTTTCTTTTATAAATTTATCTCTATGCTAGGTAAATTTTAAAACATATATTCATTGCTTACTGAAGACAATCTTGATTTCCAACAAAATCATTTTTTTTTTCGTTAGTAATATACTTATCAGTCTTATTCCTGTTGTGCGCACTTACTAGTAATGTGATCTTGAATGCACATGGTTGCATTGTAGAAAATATTTGTTCTACCACATCACACCTTTTACAATGCTTAAAACTTATATTATTGCCACCGGCTATTTTCATCTTGGAATGAGCAACAAAGACTACTTTTAACAAATTACTACGATCTGCCACCTACCATAGAGTTAAACAACTGCAAAGTTGCAATTGATGCAAGCTTTTGCTTGCTTGACGTGGCGACGATATTTTGTGATGCATTACGGTCCCACCAGCCAATCACAGAAGTGCTGTCTTCTGCTATTACTGGCACTTCTCCATGATTGGAGGCGCGGCTAGAGCGCAATTTCAATAACGATGACAATACGAAAAATTAAATTACGGTACTTTTAGCAACTCATTAAAAAAAAGCCGACATGCTTGTTAAAATCTACTGGGAATCTGAAATTATTCTGATTCTTAATTTCGTTCGGAACAGGAGATTCTTAATTCGATTCGTTTGTATAATTTCTTATACAGTCTGTTTAAAAAAAAATTGACGGCTATATGATTTTTTTGCAGAAGGGGGTGACGATGGCTCGCTAAATTTAAACGTATATGACTCCGAAACTACGCGTTTTATTCTTCATAATGCACAATAGCGCATAAATGAGAGCATGTAGAGAGAAACTTACTTCAGATTTCGACTCAGGGATCTTGTTTCACTTCTGAATTTCACTTTCGTAAGACTACAATATTATCTTGCGGTAAACTTGCACTATATGCACTCAGATACTAACGCACTGTCTAAAAGAGAGCATGCAGAGCGACACTGACTTCAGATTGGGGTTCATATTAACCTTCATTTTACACGGTACTTTGCATGACATTTCTGCACTATACATAATCAGTTTATAATGCAGGCTAGAGTTTCATCAACAGCATACAATGAGACTTTTACTTCAAATTTGAGGTCAGCGACATCTATTTATCCTTTCATTTTTAATATGGTTTCCCACAATATTTTGTCATAATATGTGTACACTACTGAAATTGGAAATATTCTGCTTAGAGTTCTTTATTATCTTCGACGATTTTCATTATTTTCTTCCCGGTTTTTTAACAATGTTTTCCCGGATTTTCAGTATTTTATTGCCGTATATTCACTAAGTTCTTACCAGATTTTTACTACGTTCTTCCCGTATTTTCACTAATAACTTCCCGGGTTTTCACTAATTTTGCTATAGACTATAACTGTTTTCTTCCCAGATCTTTAGTATTTTTACTACTTTCTTTCCGGATTTCCATTTTTTCCTCTTAAATTTTACTATTTTTCTTTCCGGATTTTCGTTAGTTTCTTTCCAAATTTTCATTAATTTCTTCCCGAATTTTCAGTATTTTTTTCCTGATTCTTCAGTACATTTTCCCCGAAATTTAATATTTTCTTAACGGAATTTTACTATTTTTTTCTCGAATTCAAACTATTTTCTTTACGTTCATTTCCGATAACAACACCAATGTGCAAATTGATGGTACAACCTTTCATCGTGAATTCTTTTACTACAGACTTTGACAATCAAAAATATCCGGCAACTTCGGACTTGTGGAATAATGGATTTTCGCAAAACAGATTTTTTAAATGTATACGCTGTATATAATAGAAATCGACTGATTTTATATATGCTGTATATAACAGAAAATGACTACCTGTAAAGTACTTTAAAGAAAATAAAACGCTAAATAGAAAGCAAATTAAACTAAATGTTCTTAGTGTTCAACAACTAAATGTTTCTCATCTGTACTTCTACACAATGCCTATTTTACAGAATACAATAGCTCCGCAGAATTTTATCTTTAATGCCGATAAGCAAAAAATCCCGTAAAATTCTAAAATTTTAATAAAATAATCCAACTAATGCATTACCATCTAGCGGTGAAAAAGAAACGAACATACAAGGTTCGCCCATAAAGAAACCGAACTTGTGTTTTGTTGGAAAGAAAATAAGTAATTACCTTCAAATGACTTTATCATCTTCAAAATAAACACCAGAGGAGACAATACACAGTGACCAGCGTTTGTACAAGTCTTGGAAACATTGTTAATAGCCTTTGACAATAAGTGTTCCCAAACTACGCGTAACATTTAATTTAATGTGCTCGACATCATCAAATCTGCGTCCTTTCATAGCCATCTTAAGCTACGGAAAAAAGGAAATTTCAGTGGGTGATAAGTCCGGAGAATATGGAGGGTGATTGATCACTGAAACTGAATGCCACCAAATTTTCACCGCTCTCTTCCCTGTTGCTTTGTCCTTGTGTCAAAATGCGAGGCACAAAGCGAGCACACACTTTCCTTGTTAGCTGGTCCTCCGATGAAAGTAACCTATAGATTTCTTTGATGATATGAAGCATGTCTGACATTTCTTGCGTGGTTAAACGTCTATCACCTCTTACCAGTGCACGAACGTTCTCCGCATTGTCGCCATTTGTTGAAGTGCGTCTTGACTTTGATTCATCCTTGACACTTTCACGTCCACCTTTGAACTGATTGCACCACTCATACACCTGGGTTCTTGATAATGCTATGTCACCATACACTGCCCGTATCATCTGTAACATTTCGGTGAACGATTTACCCAATTTGTTACACCGCCTACACACGACCTGCATCTGACGCACGCTTGCACCAATACCGACTGCCTGTAACATGTTGGAACATGCACTGACAGGAAGTTCAGATATAGCTCTTCGCAGTGTTGCCACAGTATGGTACCTTTTTTTTATTTGGTGGATTTTTTTTCACAGTTCGGTTTCACTACGTGCGGCCCTTGTACATACCTGGTAAACTCTACTGTGCGCAGACGACAGTAAGCATATTCAAACATTTTTGCTTCTTTAGTAGGCTACAATGCTGTCAAAACATAAACGGCGCCTCCAGAAAACAATGGCGCGCCAACTTCTTTTCATATAAAATATAACTGAAAATTTCGAAACTATACTAACTACCTTTTACTTTTAAAGTAGCAAGGTAAAACAACATGTGAAGTAAAGAAAAGGTCTACCTTATCGTCCCTCCAAATTATCACTTGTACGTATTTTGAAAGGTGCGGGTAATTCATCGTACTTTTTTTTTATTTACATTTCTAGAACGTTGTTAAAAGATAATAAATATTTTTTTTTTTTACTTATACTGCATCTGTGAGTCTTTGTAAATGAAAATTTAGTTGAATAAATTGGAGACAAATGCATGCGACCAATTTTTCAGAGAAGCTGAGAAAAGAAAAAAGAAACAGACTAGCAAACTCTTGATTTTCCGACTTAATTACAGCCTAAAACAATTTAGTCTTGAGAAATTGGAATAAGTGTTGTTATCCTTACTTATTAATTTTCAATCCTATTGTCTAATAATGCAGAATGATCAGGAATCTCCCTTGTCTGGAAAAGCTCTACCTGCTCATAGGGAGGAAATAAATAATTAAACTGCCTTCTTTGCGTAAATATGAAAGATAAATGAATATTATTCCACAAGATTAAGCTTGAAAGTAATAAAATAATAATGTAATTTTGTTCCTTTTGTAGAAAGTGCGACAAGGATGTAGATAACAGGTCCATGTTATATTATTGCATTAAGAACCTTTCTTGTCTCCGTATACAAGGACAACGATGGAAATAAATAACAGTCCTTATGAAAGCATTAAGTATGATTTATTATTGATAAAGTAACTTAACCTAACATTCCTAACCTGAAATCAGTAGGTCATACCAGTCCTCTAAATCCTTTCCAAAAGTACAATAAGTTAATAATTTTGTAACAAAGCATGCAATAATACAAGTACGAAACAAAATAAACATTGGTTGGCTGCCTGGCTCCTCTGACTGGCCAATAAACTAACGATTTAACAAGTATGAAGAAACGAAGTCGAAATTGTATGAAATTAGTGGTAAATCAGATCTGTCATGAATCAAAAGGTTACTTTAGGGACTTAATTTTACTAGTTTCCTAGTCTATCTTAGCCGCAACTACAATTTAGAAACAAAATAGTTCCAATTAATAACTGTTAGAGATTTGAAACTCTTCACACACACCCCTCCTTAATCTTAATAACAGCTTCCGATCAGAACTAGAATAATTTTACACACAGATTGCCTTGTTTCAATAAGTTTGGTATAACAACCCCCGCGGTTCTGGAGACACCCTAACTCAGCAGGTGCAGATATCGTGATTCAGTAATATAATAACCAAGGATGCACTAACTAAAATTTTTATGGGTGGCGCAGAACCAATTAGTTACGCCACTATTTGCTACTCTAAAAAGGAAGTAAGATAATTGTGAGGGCGGGAATAGAACTATAGTCAACACGATGATATAGCCTTCAATTTTAATGATATTTTTAAAGTTCTGATTAACTTCCTTCCAGTATTTCTTTTAATTATTTTTGTTTGTGTTTTCTTCCAAGTGTACGTATTGATGTGATATAGGGAAAATTATTTGATATAGTTCATCTACTGATTCTTCAAAAAACGTATAAACGAAACATAATATAGGAACAAAAGCAGAATAGAGAATACAGTATTTGAAACCAAGTTCTAATTCTAATTACGGTTTTGTGGTGTTACATTATCTAACAATATTTAAAAAACAGGTTTAAGCAGCGGAAGTTCTTTTGCCTTAAATAATATCAAAATGGACAGTTGTGTAAATAAAAAATAATTACTGAATAATTATACCTTTTGTAACAACTTTTTTTTTAACCTTCATTATAATGATATTCATGGTCCATTACATTGCTGCTACATTAAAAGAAATATGAAATTGAGCAGAGAAAAGATTGCTTCCTTTTTTAATTAAATTTAAAATTCAGTGCAAGTTTGTACTCTGTATTTCTTTGTGTTAATTTGTTTTATGTCTCACAGATGACGCCCTATTTTGTACATAGTCTTCTGGAAAAAGAATGACACAGCAAGAGGCTTGAATTTTTATTTTAAATCTAATTCCAAGAACAAACTAGTTGGATACGGAAAAATATGTTTCCTTTCAGTCACTTGAAGTACTGTAATGATTTCTGATATTTCTTATTTGTAATTCCCTTAGTTTTACTTACATACCAAGACTTAAAATAATTTTGTGGGTTTTAAATGATTAAGTAAAAAAATCTGTAATGTTCTTCCACGATAGGTTTAGTCCTATATTAGCGACCAAGATGAATTGCAAGTTCTTCCATGTTCAAAGCTAGATATTGTTTTAGTCGAAAGCCATGAGGTTCCACAAACCTCTGGAATTTACACATTTTGGCCCACTTTTCTCTTTGAACCTTGTACAATCCAGTCTAGAGTCCAAGTCCTTTAATACATAGCAAGATTCCTAGGTAGCCCCTTTCTTGGCTCATGTCAGTCTGAAAAAATTACATTGTTCTAATGCTTATGTTTATGGTTTTTCCTATCTGAAAATGTTATGAGTAGCGCCCGCTTTATTTAACAATGTCATCAGTGTTTGTTTGACCTTGTTTCAAATCAATTTCATCGGTTCGTTCGTAACACATTCCATCCCCTAATCTTAAATAGCTAGTGGAAGTGATTTATAATTTTGGGTATCAGAGCAAGCCCGAATTTCATGAGACTCGGTATACAGTTATATTATTTATAATTTGAATTTTATTTATGACCTTTTGGCACCTAAAGGTCAGGCTGGGGTAAGGGGAGGCGAAAGGTTGCGGGAAGGTGTCGGCCAGGGATTAAGTTGAAGGTACCATGCCGGCAGTTGCCTGGTGTGACTGAGGAAAATCCTAAGTCAGGATGGTAGGCCTCTGAGATTGAACCCACGACTTCCTGAACACTAAGCCAACGCTCTACCACTGAGCCACGATCGTTCAATGTATACAGTTTTAGTCACCAGGTAAACTTTCACCACAGTCTGCAAAATAAAAACGAGGGGCACCGAGAAAAATGAAACGTACAGGACAACCAAATCAAATCAGGAGTCAGTGTAAATACTTTTATTTTACAAATCGTTAAAAATGTTTAAAATAAACTGCTATCTGTGAATACTGGATAGGAAGTGCTATTTCCTCTTCGAAATTTCTAAATGGTGAGTCCATAGTGTCATGTTACAACCTGTACTTTGAACTTTATTTATGGCCTTTAGGCATCTAAGGCTCAGGCTGATTTCTATCTGTATTGGCAAGTTCTTAGACATCCATGGCTGAAGTTAGTTTTCAACCTAACTGTACTCCTGTAAGAAAGAATAGCATGTAAAATTGGCGTAGAGAATGTATAAGGCAAAATAATAGAAAGAGCATTAAATTGTGGATCGTTTGACGTAAACGAAAAGAAGCAGTTTCTTTCTTAAACAGTTGATGGAACGAACAGAAAGATAAACAGAAATTTTGGGAAATCAGGGCCTCCAGACAGTCCCGTTCTGATTAGTGACTGCTCTTCAACTTCTACTAGCGATCTGTTAATATGAATTTTAGCTTCAATGGTTTCTACTGTGTTGAGCGTGGGAAGGGGGAGTTCTTCATGCTTGAGATTCCACCTTATAGCAAGAAGAACTCCAACCTACACCTAGCCTATCTTTCCTGTAAATTTTATAACCGTTTAGTTTGATTGTTTTGTCTGGCGTTAAGTTGGTTTCTGAAAACATAGCTATGATAATTTCATTTTCTAAAAGATGGGATTCAAATTCTGGCACTTTCTCAGAGATGCTTTGGGCATTCCAAGATAGTATTCGCATGGGGATACTAGCTGCCATGTTTTTGGTTTTTCCATATGTCTGTTATTGATTGCATGTGTTCATAATTTTATTTGGGGTTCTGTTTGGGTGTTTATGGGCCACGGTTTTACCTGTATCAATTCTGCTGCCCAGGTGAAGAACTTGTCCAAAAACACTTGAATGAACTGCAATACTATTTTAATGCTAGCATTATCACCTAGTGCACCAAAGCCCTATATACCACAGTTAGATGCCTTAAACTACGTAGGGTTGAGAGGTTTCGTAGGAGATGGAACGGGATCCCCAGCAGCTATGCGTATTGGGTTAGGAGGTTTGTGGTTGTAATGTACGTTGAAAGGAGAAGGAGTTGTGGTAGGATTTTGTCCAGTGGTGGCAGGGGTAGGATCAACATGAGGAAGTACTAGCAAGAGGGGTAACTACAAATGTACTATTATTATTTATCAGTTGCTCTTGCTTTTTATTGTTCTTGTCCTGACGCTGTTTGTACCTATTGTCGCCCTTTGCTTGCTCGTTGCCAGCGCCTTTTCTAGAAGCTAGTATGTGGACCAACCTTGAAAACTTCACAACCGCGATAATTTGCAGGATGTGGACCAGAGCAATTACAACACTTGGGAGGTTGATCCTTAGCCTTAGGGCACCTGTTGGTGGAATGGTTCAGGCCACACTTTACACATCTCTCTTTTAAATTACAGGAGGAATCGTTGTGAAAGAAATTTTGACATGACACTGAATTATATCGGAAGAGGAGAGCCTGTAGTCTTCAAAAGTCACAGCAATGAAGCATATGTGCTGCATTTTCAACATTTTTACTTTTGTCTTACCATCTGGCAGTTTCACAAGAAACAACGGCGTAGGAACTCTCTTTCTACCTTGGTCTTTCTTTGTGGAGTCTATGTATACCCTACGGGACATCTGGTGTATGCTAACATATTCTCTCTGTAGACCTGATCTTAGAAAAATCTCTACTTCATCGAGTGGCATGTTGACTGGAAGACCCTTGACAACTACTTTTACCTGTACATCACTCACTGCACCTGTATATACATGCACTATGTCATTTTCAGACAGGTAACTCAATATATTCTTGTACTTGATATCGTTGCAAGTTAATATCTTGGATCCGTGTCCGACAGTCACTGCTGTTAGATTACCATACTTCTTACTTAGATCGGTCAGAATTTCTCTAGTGGGGACAATACTTGGTGGATAGTTCTTTACTATCGGCTTGGAAGGGACATTTGACTTGTCTGAACTATTTGGTGTATTTTCCAATGAACTGTGGCTAATGATACTATTCTTAAGTTTATCAGCATATGAGTTGCCTGAACTTGACACAATCGAGACTGTTGACTCTGTATTTGACAGATCTGAAATGTTTGAAAATTAACGTGTATATAAATCTGATATGTCTGAAAATTTCAACTTATCTACCTCCAACAGGGCCCTTGCTGCTTCCTTTGTAGCGGGTTGCTTCTCCTTCTGTCTGGGGCTTTGTCTGGCTCTCGGCTTCTTACTTCCTCTGCTCTGGACTTATCCCTATCCTTATCATTCTCTTTTCTCTTCTTACCTGTCATCTCTTCGACCACTTTCAAGAACTCCACGCACTAACAACACTTTAACGCACTCACTCATACTTTTTTCGTAAGAGACGGTTCCCTTTGTGCTCTACACTCTCTGGTTCTGGCTTCCAATCACGAGTAAAGCGCAGAAATCGCTACCAGAGACACTCCCGAAACTAAATAAAATTCGAACAATTCGGATTCTAACCACCCACTGCACTCCACATACTTCCCACCACTCGCTTTGCACTACACTCCACGCGTTCGATTTTCACAACACTGTGCTAGCTTCTCTAACAGTTACACCTTGTGTAGCTCTGGGAGCTGCTCCAAGATAGACACCACACTGCTCTAGCTTATCTCCCAGTTAAATACTATTTAATTTGGTAAGCGGGTCTCAAGTAGTCCTATGTGTATACACTAATTATATTATACTATAACCTTAACACTGCCCACTGAAAGTAGGTCTATATCTAAATAGTCCTTTTAGGTTACTTCTTACAGCTCGAGTAGCTTTACTATTTCACTACGTACTTTACATCATTCTGCACACTGATAAGTAGGACTATATCTAAATAGTCCTTTATGGTCATTTCTCACAGCACGGGAAGCTTTAATATGACACTAACTACTTTACATCACTCGCACTGTTTCCGTTTCCGTTTCCGTTGTCATGACGGGTTTTTTAAATGAAAAAAGTACCGAGCGTGAGCCCTTGCCTTGAATATGATTGTGTGCTTGACTGCTGAGTATTCGTATATGTAGTGACAGGGAAGCAGCTGTCGCTTCTCTGGTTACAATGACTATAAAGTGGATGTAAATGTAATACGTTTGGGAGTGAGGGAGAAAGGATAAGAAAGAGGAGAAGGAGAGAGTTGGAGTTTGTCTTCTGTTGTAGGATTCCTTAATCACTCAGTTGTTTGGCTGTATTGAAATGATGTTGTGATTTTCATGTCTTGAATTTTGTTGTTTTCCCATTTGCTGACTGTTGCGATGATATAGTTGGCTGTTACGGAGGTTTTGGCATTTTGTAGAGTTGTCTTTGAGCTATTAGAGTTCCAATGTTTGTGATGTGGTCCTGATTTGAATGTTGAATTTTCCTCCAGAAATTTATATGTATTTGATCTATTAGTGAGTCTAAATAAGGTAGGTCTAAATCATCATGTAATTGAAAGATGGTGGTGTCACGAGAATGTCCTGTGATAATTCTGGCTGCTTTATTTTGAACTCTTTGTAATTTAATGATGTGTGATTTTGCTGCATATTTCCAAACTGGTGCTGCATACAGTAACAAGGAACGAATCATCATTTTATAAATATGTAATTTGGTTTTGATGGAAAGAACTGGACTTTTGAACATTGCGTATAATGCGAATAATCTTTGATTTGCTTTGTTAGCGATGGTGGTGATGTGATGTTTGAAGGTGAGTCTTCGATCAAGGTATACTCCAAGATATTTAGCTATTGGTTCGATTGGGATGGCTTGATTTTGTAATGTAGGAGCTGTTGGTAGGTTTCCGTAGCGTTTTGTGAAATGAATTGTAGTTGATTTGTCTATGTTTATTTTGATTCTCCAGTCTGTTGTCCATTGATCCACTATGTTGAGATGTCTTTGTAAGGATGGAAGTACATATTTCAAATTTTTGTCTGAGGGGAAAATTGCTGTGTCATCAGCGAATGTTGAAGTGATGACATGAGGTGCTGTCGGTAAGTCTGCAGTGTATAAGTTATATAAAATTGGTGATAAAACTGAACCTTGTGGTACCCCTGCTGTGATTCTTCTTGGGCCTGTTAGTGATCCTTTGTAACTGACTTTGTATGTTCTATCTTCCAGATAAGATTTGATGATGGCGCAGTATGCTATTGGAATTTGTAGATGGTATAGTTTGTATAATAATCCCTTATGCCAGACCTTATCGAAAGCTTTTTGGACATCAAGGAAAACTCCAATGGTATGTCCAAAGTTGTTGAAATTGCAAGTGATGTTCTCTATGACTCGGACTAGTTGGGTGGTTGTGTCATGTGCTTGTCTGTACACTTGATGGAACGAGAGCAAAATAGCTGCAGGGGAAGAGCTATCTTTATGTTGAGAGATATGTTCATTACGGTTGCCATTCTGAACTTCGCTCAATTCGTTTTGAAAAATTGAGTAAGGGAGTTGTGTAATATACCGATTTAGATTGTAATTTTTACGGGAAAACTCTTTTGTCAGATTGTGATATTATTTCAAACGGTACGTAAAATTGATTATCAGTGGGTTGGTAGTGTGTGTTAAATGATTAAAATTAGAGTCATGTTTGTCTAAGATGAACATATTTTTTTTTCCAGTGATTCCGGCAAAAACCGGGATAACATCTAACATTATTTACATCAGTTTTAATATGTATAGGGAATGACTTCCACTTCTTCGTTGTTGCACAGGAAATTCGACTACCTTTTCTTTTTTCCCTACCACTACATGAAAAATTTCCCTATTATTAATTATTCTTCCCTGATTTGGACTTCAGAAATGGTAAGTGGTTAAGTCAATCAGAAAATTTCGAATGGGGTTTCAGAAAAGAGAAATAATAAATAGAGTACATTTGAAGCATTTAGCGAAAAGACAGAGAATACTAAATTAGACCCCTGTGAAGTACATTTGGTAGCCCTAGACAGATGTTCTTTTCAAATGTTTCTTTCTAAATGAAAAAAATGTCTTAATCCGGTGAAACTTCCCGGAAACCGGGGTTGAATGGTCACCCTATTATTGTCATAAGCATTGTTACCCATTCCATTTCATTCCATTGCTTCAAAAAAAAAAATGCTTCCTGCCTTTTTGTCTCTACTTCAGGGATAATAATTAATATGCTAACAACTACAGAAAGTAAACGACGTGCTTACTATTAGACCATTCTTCTGCGAAACCATATACAATAACGAGAAACTAGATTGTTCCACAACTTTGTGTAACTTTTAAACACAAATATGCAAATTGTATTACAGTTGAAATGGGCAAATCATGTTGTCTTAAATTTATTTTTCAGTCCCTTCAGTTTCTTATTAAAAGTAAAATGTTTTCTCATATTTTTTGCTTCAAATATTATCCACGTGAACTGCACATTCCGTTATATCTTACAGGAATTAAGTTGGGGCAGAACTAGAATGAAGTTAGGGCAGAATATTCCTTAAGGGGAATATTTATCACAAACTTTGTCCAGTCCATCTTTGATTATTCTTTTAAACAAATTCCAGCTTAACACGTATCAAGAAAACGCATTCCCCTCTGTCAAGTCTGAAAGGTGTTTGAGTGTTCTAAACAGAGTCTGGTTACGATAAAGTGGACGCAGCCCGCTACGTGGAAGCGAGTTTTGTTGAATGGCCCAATGACTGTTGCAAACATATTATTTTCACCCCACACCAACAAGCGGATACTTTTGCTCGTAAAGAATAATGAATAATAAAAGTTTAAAAAAATCCCTTTCGGTAGGCCTACAGGCTGAGGTAGATTTCGAAGTTTCGCTGGGAGCCGGGGCTCGCCCCCCAACTTCAGTGCTTTTGAGAGGATGCGCCTCCTTTATCTTAACCAAAATCTTCCTGCAGCACTACACCACCACGGAGTACATCTTCACCCTCCCACGGTTGGCTGCGCCCCCAAAGGGAAGATTTGCCCCATTTATTGTAACCTACTCTTGGTCATACACCTTCATTGAAAATTTCGTTTCTCTACTTTCAATGATTTGGAAATTGGGTTTTTGGGGCGGCCATTTTGGATCCAAGTTGACGACTTTTTGAAAGTTTTCTTATTTTGTCGTGACCTACTTGTGATAATACAACTTCAAGTAAAATTTCATTTATCCAGCTCAAACGGTGTGCAAAATGCGATTTTGGGCGGTCATTTTGGATCCAAGATGGCGTCTTTGAACTCATTAGGTAACATTTTCATAATCAAATAGTGATGTTGTACCCTTATGCCAAATTTGATTTCAATTGCCCCAGCGGTTTAGGCTGTGTATTCTATACAACAATGGGTTCGGCGGCCATTTTGGATCGGATGGCGACCGATTTTGCTCATTAACGAACTTAACCGAGCTATTAAGCCTAGAAACAACATATAAAAATTTGGTTCAAATATTTTCGAAATTATGGCCGCTAGAGTGTTAATATATAAATATATATATATACAGTTTCATATCGTACCGATCTCAATAGGTATATTTTCTTCGAAATCTACCTAAAAAGCGAACTTGGTTTGACTTATTAACACATATTAAATGAAATATTTGAGATTTTGAAACAGTTTCTTTAAGTCGAGGAATAGGGAGACGCGTAACGTATGACGCCATAGTCCAGTCCATGAAATTTCTGAACTAAAAGAGACCCAATGTAATTATGGATTAGCTTAGCTTATTTGATATATATGTTTAAGCTTTGTCGGGTTCGCTTTATTTATTTATTTATTTATTTATTTATTTATTTATTTATTTATTTATTTATT
>JAGDQP010003094.1:58092-68095 GCA_022664845.1 Lepisma saccharinum
ATTTATTTATTTATTTATTTATTTATTTATTTATTTATTTATTTATTATTAGGTTTCAGATACAGCTTGAGTTGCCATTTTACACAGAAACAAAATAACAATGCAACAAACTAGATAACTTCACTACAAACTAAATAACTTCACTACAAACTAAATAACATATTTCTCGTCATTTGTTTGTAATATTTAAATATCTCTCAGAAAAAAAAACGCAGGACTGTTAAGTGCTGCTTCTTAAGACGAGACAACATCGATTCTTGCTGCACGGTTAGTATTATTCTAGTTAATTAACGGAGTTTAAGAAGGGTATTGGGCAGAATATACAAAGTTGTTATTAAGGTAATTTCTTGTTGTTCACATGCGATCTCCATTTCATTATTGCATTCGTACATTTTTTGTGCTTTCTATAGACCACAAAAGTCTTCTGTCAAATCCGGTTGGTTGTCATGGTAACCCGCCATGTTCAAGTCTAAACAACAGTGGTTGGTTTATGTAGTTTCTTCGATAATAATAATTCATCATGGGTATGTGCTTCGTACCAGATTGCAAACGTTACAATGAGAGAGAGACATGTCGCTTTAAAAGGATGAAAACCAGAAAAAGAAAAAGAAATCAGCCATTACTTCCACAAGTTACTGTCTACGTTCCTACCATCTAACTTACTTGACTGTTCACTGTTGTTTAGACTTGACCCCCGTCGCTGCTATGGCAACCAACCGGATATGGCGCCAAGCCTTTAGTCCTCCATTCTCACGAGTTACAATCTATAATTAGCCATTTTGATAATCTAAAATAGAGAGGAAGTAAAAAAAAAGTAATCAGGAACGGGGTTCGAACCCAATATGTGTCAGTGATAGTCTACTAATTTAACTAACCAAACTACGAAGAGTAAGTTCAACCTGTCACTTTTCCCGCTATATAATAAAGAAATTTGAACCAAACAGAATGATTGAACCAGAATTTAAGGGACATATCTTGAACAAGACGTGTGTAATTGTTTGAAAAATAATCCTGAAAAAAAAAATGGATCACAAGCGCTCAACACTCACCTAAAGGCATGATCAATTTCCTATATACTGTTTGTGAACATGACTTCTACAGTTCTTCATAATAAAACCAAGAGGTACGCAGGAACGACATTTACAAATAATGGTAAAATATGTTAATGGTTCAGTGTGAAAAAAGAACCAAAATCACTTTCAAAACCTCTTGAGGGACAAAAAACCACACAAAATTGTTCTTTGATCAACGCTGAGATTCACATACAGTGACCGATTAGAACCATTACCAAAATCGGAAAACTAACACATAACACGGTATAAATCACTTATACTGTAAAATTACTGGCGTCACTGTAAGTGGAGAGTTCAGTGATCCGAAATATATATTTCTATGTGACACAATAATTCATATTTTGTACAAAGTAAAACGTATGAGAATTTTGTGTTTCATATATTTCGGGTTCTAAATGGAAAGAAGTAACTCTCCCGTAACAGACACAGCAGATCCACACTGTAGTATGGGTACAGTAGAGCCAGTAATGAAGCAAGGCATCATGCGTCACAAAGCGTGAAAAGACGCAAAACCAGAATCGACCAGTGTCATTTTCCGCTTGAAGAGACGGTTTCAATAAACTGGAGATATTGAAGCCGTGACTGCACGCGATGACTCGTACTGAGTGCTAACAGTTCGTTGGAATATGCCCCAAACGGCGACAGGCCTCCAATGTACACTGCTCACAACAACAGGACGAAAGGTGTCCACCCAAACTATCCGGAATCGCCTACATGCAAGTGATCAATGTGCATGGAAACCGTTAGTGTGTGTCCCATTAAGGACACATCATTTTATGGCTCGTAGAAACTTGGACGAGGCACATCGCGAGTGGAATTCGGTGGCATTCTCCGAAGAGTCGCGCTTCAGTCAGGAGGGCAGAAAATAGACGGGCATTGTTGTGGCGAGAACGTGAAACCAGTATTTAATCTACTCTTGTGCGTGACAGTTAAAAAGATGATGGTGGTGGTGGATGTATGGTTTGCGCCTCTATCCTAGTAGGCGACGTACCGATCTCCAAGTCATATGGTATGGTAACCTGACAGCAGTGCGGTATAGGGATGAGTTCCTTACGCCTTATGTTGTCCCTATGGAAGCAGCAAATGGCCATCCTTTCACTTTCGTGGACGATAATGCCTCACCGAGATCAGCCCGTGGTTGCCATGCTTTAGGAGGCAGATATCGAGAATATAGTGTGGTCAACGTACTCGCCGGACCTCAATTCTAAAGAACACATTCTGAATGCTACGGGGAGAGACATTGCAGCTACGACAGCACGTATAATAGATCCGCAACAATTGAAAAATTCCCTCCTGGAGGAGTGGCGTAGTAGAACCTAAACTTGAATCGAGAACCTCATCATTTCCATGTCCAACTGTGTTAGCAGTTCAGGAAATCCATACACCATACTAGGATAACTTGCTATTGTGTACATATCCGTTTGTACACTCTTCTACGATCTTATACATTCATATTGCATGTGTCCTTTCCTGCCACACTTGTGTCAACAGTCCTAGTCAACCTCACCCATTTCACCGCATGAGCCTGCTGTGTCTGTTGCGGGAGAGCTACTAGCTTCCAACTGCAGCACTGTTCCACTACTTTTCACTGTTCTGTTCTCTGTTTCTGCTTTGTTCCACTAATTTTTTTGACCAGTGTATAAAATATTACCTCGAACTCTTCTTATTCGTCAATATCCCTTTGAGGTACCCCTTGGCTTCTGGAGGTGAGAAATAATAAAAATAAAAAATCATTTTAATGGTTTTATTTCAATAACCCAATACTATTGTCACTACAGTTCTAAAGAGCAAAGAGGTAACAAACTAATCATTTTGAAGTGAAACTTATTAGTTTTGAGGGTGTCCAGTTTTTTTATTTATGGCTGTAGAGAACCACCAACGGAACTTAAAAAGAAAATACTCCTTCTTGCCACACAGCATACGATATTTTCAGTCGATAAAGCAATAAACGGGCCTTGATTCTAAATATGTTGTGTACAACGCAGTAGCTTTGTTGGAAATCGCTTCACATTTGTGCTTTTTCAGTTCCCTGATAGGTTTCACACCTTTGCAGTAGTCTATATATTCTACCATCTTCTTTTTCAGACCTAATTCCGTGGAAGCCACTAGAAGGTTTTCAAAGCTTTGCAAAATGATTTTCAGTGTATCCCATTCGTCGACATAGAACAATCTGCAATACGCTAACATAACTCTGCGATTTTTAGTATTTATAATATGTTGACATAGTCTTCTGATTTGTGGCTTCGAGCCATAAAGTGAAATATTGACCACCGCCCACGACGCTACACTTCGAACTTTTATATGAGTTTTACCCGTCATTACATCTAGTAGTGCTTTCAACACCCTGGAGGTTATGACTCTCTCAATTTGTGGTTCGGATCCTGCACAGATGTTAGACGCCACCTTTGCTGCTTCTCTTATTATCACTTGGTTTTTGTGTTTCAACAGTACAGACAGACTCGCTAAACCTCCCAGAGAAAGTATTTTATCCCTTTGAAAATCATTTCCTGTAACAATAATGTTAATAACTTGTAGTGCTGGTATTATAACGACATCATCAGAGGTGGTTAGAAAATATATTAATCGCTGATCCAGTCCTGCATCGATAATAGCCTGTAATCTTGTAAACTTATCTGCGTCTGTTTCAGCGTTTTTGTCGTAAGAGAGAAAGACAAGTAACGAACACGTACTGCTTACTACAAAGTCGTCTTGAATTCTCAGCAACTTATCCAGTATTGGAAGGCATTGTTTCAGAACTTCCACAGGTGGTGTTGTCAATTTATGTTCAACTAAAGTACCAATTGCCTCCATAATATTTCTCAATACAGACACAGGTGTATCTGTTGTGAGAAAATCACGAATTTTAGGTAAAGTGGCTTCTCTGAAAACTAAATCTTTAGCGTTCGGTCCACTTTCAGCTATAATTGCCAATGTCCAGACAGCCTGATTGACTATAATTTTCACTGGAGATCTAAGATGTTCCATAAGGATAGGAAGTGCTCCGGCTTCTATAACAGACTTAGATTCCTCTGGAATTCCGCCAGCAATGCTTGCTAAAACTTTACTCGATAAATACTGAATACTAGGATTGTGGAAATGATTTAGAAATTCTACGCATCTTTTCACAACACCTGAATGAATTAGAACAATAATGGGAAATTGAGTTCTTTCGAGAAGTTTCAGAACAGTGTCTACGGCCCTTGTTTGAACTGTAGGGTCAGAACTGTGTATATCCTGAAGAATTGTTTCAAATTGGGAATTTTGATTATCAAAATTTTGACCATTTATATCTTCTGAATCCATGATTTTATATGATGAAACATAATAAATTTAACTCCACGTTTTTTTTTGTTTTTTTTTTTTACGTTTAGATCTATTTACCCCAGAACCCACTGTATTTATATTACTTAATTAATTGTTACTATGGATAGTTATAATTGAAAATATCTGTACCACATTGTTGATAAATGTCCCTTGGTGAGTAATAATATTAATTTCTATTATTCTTTTTAAATAATTGTAAGACAATAATAATTATCTGGTATATTTAGCAGCTTATGTACTTATGCTGTTGATTATGGCACATAACTTCTGTGATAACTGAATCAAAGTGTGGTTACACTATTGTCATAGAACTGTTTATATGTATTAGTATTTTCCCGCCGTAGTTATGGTGGTAGCACATCTAACTAAGAATCGGACAGCCCGGGTTCGGATCCCAATAAGGACCGTGCAGATTTTTTTTAAAGCTCCCATGCCTGCCTCTCAGAGATACACTCAGTTTCCTATCAGAGTACCAGAGTATCCTTTGGTAATCCTGGGTACCTTGGGACGTAACCACATTATCTCATTTTGTGTCCTAGGTAAAGAGCAGAAAGCTACCTCCACGTCCTCCATGTGCCATTAACGACGCGTGCGCATCGAACAGGGAATACCTTTATTTTTCTTCTGGTATTTATACTAAAGAAATTGATAATTACTCACCAATATGGCATTAGATTTAGGTAAAATTGAAATCAAACTTGTTATGATCATATTTAATACATTGAAAATGCCGAAATGGTAGTCCCTATACACTGAGAAGAGCGGCTTCCCAACAAAAAATACTAAATTTTATTTTAAATATATTATTTCATACATTATCTATAGGTTGCAACACTACAATCTGTGTTTCACATGTAAAGGGTGAAGGAAGAAAACAAGGAATGTCTATTTCTAGTGATTTTATGCTGTATAACTCATTCTATTGCGGAAAGTTCGAACTACAAAACTGTCAAAGAACGAAGGGTTAAAACTCATAAATGATTACAGTAGACAATAATTATTACATAAATTGGTGAGACGTTTAAACTTTAAGCTAATAAAAAAAACTTTATTTTCTCAATAAACCAGTTTTGTAACATTCCTTGCCTTCTCCTGGCACTCTTCATGTGATATTTATTACCAATAAGGGTTTCCAAATATCTTATTCGGTAAAGTATTATATTTTGAAAAAAATATATCAGGTTGGCAACACTTGAAACAAATGATATACATCATCATTTTGTGATATATCTGGTGTAGTAAAAAGTAATCCATTATTTTTGCATGACATTGAAGGCTTGACTTACCATAGTTAGAATGATCCGATTTAGGTCACATATGCGCCGTTTTGTTCGATAACGTGTTGCCATTTGGAAGGTAATATCATGATGCCTCTCTCATAGAAGCCCTTGTCCCTATTGGTAAAAAATTGAGACAGTCGATTTTCACAAGCCTCTCTTGAAGCGAATTTTTCACCAGCAAACGTGTTTGCCATGGACAGGAACAGATGGTAATCACTCGGTGCCAGGTCCGGACTATAAGGTGGATGAATAAGAACCTCCCAACCAAGCTCCCGGAGCTTCTGGCGAGTCACTATCGATGTGTGTGGCCTGGCGTTGTCCTGGTGGAACACAATGCCTCTCCTATTGGCCAAACCTGGGCGCTTCTGGGCGATTGCTGCCTTCAGACGGTCCAATTGTTGACAGTATAGTTCCGAGTTAAGGGTTTGGCCGTAGGGGAGCAGCTCAGAGTAGATAATTCCCTGCCAATCCCACCAAACACACAGCAAAACCTTCCTGGCCGTCAATCCTGGCTTGGGCACCGTTTGCGTCGGGGCACCGCGCTTCGACCACGACCGTTTTCGCGTGACGTTGTCGTAAGTGATCCACTTTTCATCACCAGTCACCAACCGCTTCAGAAATGGGTCGTTTTGTTGCGATTCAGCAGCGATTCGCAGATGAAAATTCGGTCCATGAGGTTTTTTGCGTTAACTCGTGTGGCACCCATACATCAAGCTTCTTTGTGTATCCAGCCTTATGCAAATGGTTCCACACGGTTTTTTGTGCAATGTTTAGCTCTTGGGTAATCGAAACAGTGCTTACATGACGGTCGGACGCGACAATGTCCATGATTTTATCGACATTTTCGATACTTGGTCTTCCAGTGCGTGGTACATCTTTGACGTCAAAATTACCGGAACGGAATCGACGAATCCAAAATTGCGAGTGATTATCTGTTACAGTATCAGGGCCATAAACACTATTCACATTTGCAGCCGCCTGGCTTGCGTTTTCGCCTTTATCGAAGAAAAACTGTAAAATATAGCGTATTTTCTCTTTGCTAGTGTCCACTTTGACGCGCGCTCACACAACACTGAGTCAACTCATCACAACTATCTGAACAGTGTTTGTAGTACGCAATCTCATCGTTTCAACGCCATCTCGTTGAACCCAATCGGACTTATACAACGCGAGATACAGAATACTGAAGCCATCTATTGGCAAAATAATGGATTACTTTTTACTACACCAGATATATTCTAGAAATGTAAATCGAATACCAAAAATTTACTATAATATATCACATCTGGTCTATTAAGTTAATATTCATTGTATTTACTACTGCAAGCAATTGATTGTAGGTTCCAAATTGCAAACTCTGTATCTTGAAAACGAAGCGGAAATCGACCCATATTTTTTTTCTTGTTTTGATGTCAGTATTTCCCTCCGAAAGTTTGTAACCATTTCTTCTTTTCACCCTGTACATAATAGAGTCAGCTACCATTAGACACTCCTTCCGTGGTCCTTTCTGCCCCAATATATTTGTTACTAGTATTCGTTTTGCCCTATTACTTCATAAGCTTCCTAAGTAAACTGGGAGCTGCGGATTATTACTACCATGTGTAGTTGTTCAAATGACATAACGCATTTTATTCAACTCTCCGTACATTACAGATTGCATTTAATATCGCAGTAACAAAATTGTATAGTATTTTCCTCGAAAACATTATTTTCTTTCTTCTGTCAGAAACAAACCGCTTTCTTCTTCCAGTGACGTCATACACAACTGCCGCTGCACATGCAATACTGCGTCATATTATACCAGATTGGTTGGTATGAAATATCGCGATGGACCTCTTCGCCCCACCGGTCCTTATCGCCTTGCTCGTTTATATATGGATGCTGGGTAGGGGAGGTTCACCGTTAAAGAGAAATAATAAAGAAAATGCAGACGAACAAGAAATATTTAAAATTACCAAGAAAAGTGAAAGAGAATTTGTACAGAAAACAAAGAAGTAAACATGAAAGAACCTCCCATGAAGAAATGGAGAGCCATAAATTTGTTTTAAAGTTCCTACCCCTATTTGAAGAAAGACGTTTATGATGATACTGGAGTTTGTAAAATGATGGATGAAGCACTGACATTCCTACGCATAGTGAAATGTACAATGCATCAATAGTGTATACCAAACTTCTCTGCGACCTTTACCATTAACCTTGTTTCTCCTCTTAGTTAAGTCGTTTCAAAGAAATGTTTCTATGTGTATGTATGAATGTGTGTGTGACTGAGTGAGGGAGTGTGTATGTGTGTGTGTGTATGAGAGAGAGAGAGAGAGAGAGAGAGAGAGAGAGAGAGCAGCTTTGAATCAATAAGTGAATAAATAAGCTATTTTTGAGACATGGCAAAAAAGTAAGAGAATGCCGAAAGCAGAAATCCAACACAGACCACTTGAATCATAATGTATTACTTGAACTACAAGATAATAATAATAATAATAATAATAATATGTTACTTTATTGTTGCACGTATACCTAGTGAAGCGGATAAAATTTCAAAAAAGTATCTTGTTTGTGCCATTTTTTTTTCTTCTAACTATTGACATCGAATCTTTCCTATTAATTATATTGAAATGCTTTTACAAATTTTCAAACAGTGATATCCACGGAGACTTTCATGAGTGACTAACTCGAAGCTACCAACATGTATTGTTAATAAAATATGTAGTAAGAGATGTTTAGAAAAAAAATATAGGCCTACCTGAGAAGTTAAGTTCACCAGAGGCGGTCAAAACTCATTTTCGGAAAAACACTATATTCTTCTGGACATGTACACATTATGTGCACTTATTTTATTTTTTTACCACTATACTGAAAGAGAATATGACCAAACCTAAGAACATTTTTTTTTTTACTTTTTAGTACGAATTGTTTAAGAAAAGCATGTCTTTAAAAACTTTATTATTAATTATTTTTATTGACTATGCAGAAATAATGTGGTTGAGTAAAATATAGTTTTTCCCCTTAATCATACTTTGAATTCAATCCTTCAGTATACATTCCTACCCAACCAATGTCCCAACATTTTTTTTTTCTTTTTATTGTCTATAGACTTATAGAGTTTGGTCTCCTTGCTATATTATCTTCATCATTATGCATTGTCTGTGTCCAGTTGGGTTTTATCCATTCTTCTCCAGATCCTCATTTCGAAAGCACATTCTATAAATTTTCGAAGATTAAATATCTCGGCTCCATATAACACCATACTCAATACAAAACATTTAATAAATATTTTTCTCAGCTCTTTCTTAAATGATGTACAGAAAAGATTCCTCTTCCTACTCAATGCCTTTTTCTCTATTTGCTATTCTCGCCTTTATCTGTTGTGTCACATTGGATCCTCACAAATTTTCTATTTACTGAATTACGTCTACTTAGTCTTTATCTGTAATATAAACGATCGTCGAGCCAGTTTTGAATATGTGTTTTCACTTTCTCGTTGCTTTGAAACTTGATGTCGCGTAATAGACCCTTCAGCGGTCCAAGCAGACAAACTCTGAGAAAGAGAGATCTGGAGGATGTGGCGGAACCACCCATCTCAATTTGTAAGTAGTCTCACTTGCTAAATCAGTAGCATGTGGACGAGCATTGTCATGGAGAAGGAGTACTCTTTTTCTCTGTAAACCACATAGTTTACTTGACAATGGCAGGCTTAACTTTAATTTCAATTCACTGTGCTATCACTAGTCATAGGGCTCGTTCGGAAACTACGAACGAGTTTAACGCGTTAATCTCGTTCTCTCACGAAGCGTTCGGAAACCACTTTCGTGAAGTTCGTTCATTTAGTTAGCCGTTCGGAAAGTCGCTCTCAGTTAATTTCGTTCGCGCACGAAACGAACTAGCTCTGACTTCGTGAACTTCGTTAAAATTAACATGGCCACCATCCGCATGATAAATTTACCTCGTTTCGCATCATGTAATCTTATTTTGCTTCATCTAGAGGTATAAAAGTATAGCCATGGCTGCTATTTCTGCAGTAGGGAATAATTTTGACACAACTAATTTACATAACAGATTAATACAACGGTTTATCTTAAACAATTGATTTATCTTTACTTTCCCATATTTAACACTTTTTCGAGCTGTGGATTGCTGTTAGATATCACGATTGACACTAGATAGCACCACTAATAAAACATAAAACTATTGAAGACTGCTTTTTCTAGAGGCTTTTTGAGTAAAAGAAAGAATAAAGTGTAGTACAAAATTATCGCGTTTATGAAAGAAACTCTCCAGTTCTGTGTATTATGACAGACTGTTTTAATGATTTCAGTTAAACAACAAGTTCTT
>JAGDQP010003094.1:77086-97240 GCA_022664845.1 Lepisma saccharinum
AGTAGTAGTAGTAGTAGTAGTAGTAGTAGTAGTAGTAGTAGTAGTAGAGTGGGGTGGGGGGACTCTGAACGATTTCATGGTAATTCACCTTGTAAGCAAACGGTTCGGAGCGAATGGAAGAAACTTTACATGGAATCGAAAGCCCAATATGTTGTTCAACACTCGGTGTAAGCACTGCGTGATATCTGGTACAGAATGGATGCTACGTGTATGGAAATAAACACGTGTGTCCTGTTCAGAGTCACCCACGACCGAAGGGTGACACTGAACAACGGAGGGGTGACACTGAACATTGAAAAGAAAAGCAATAGATCTGTGCATAAATACTACACGTATTATATATTTTAGGAAAAAATAGTCTACATGTATGATCTCTACAATAAGAACAAAGAAAGAGCATTTACTTAAGTCAAAACAAAGTCAATAAAAGAGTCTACTGTGTAATAAAAGCTTCTTGGGGACCGTAGACCCCGTAGAGCTAAGGAATGCTGGCATGTCCTCATGCACTGGTTCTGCATCGTCCAGAGATAAAAAGTACATTGTCACCAGCACCCACACAGACCACGTGGTACCAACGCCTGCACCTTGAACATTGGATCCAATCACCCATCGCAGATGACCCTGGGGCGTAGTAATTTCGTCCACAAAATCCACAGTCTTCTGGAGAGGCCTGTTGTGAAGGGCTCGGTGGAGACATCTGTGCAGTCCGTTGAACGAAAAACGTCTTCCTCCCTTTTCCCCGAACAACTGCTGCAGACCTACCTTGCTTGTTTTGGCGTTGTTGTTTGCTTCGTAACTCGTTGATGTACGACAGCGATGTTAACAGTGTAGCCCGTTGCGCTCTTGGAGCGTTCTTCTCTGGCGTCGTTGTTTGTGGTACGGGCACAATTTTCTGGAAGGACTGGGACTTAACGTCGGTTTCGTTTGTGCAGTATCGTCGCAGGAAGAGGTTGCCTCCCGAACTGGACGGGCACTACCTTCCTCTGTAGCTTCGGTGGCATCTGAGCTATTCAAATTGTCTGTTCTGATGGGAGAGCGTGGTGTCACTGTGTATGGTGAAGAAGGTTCAAACAAACGATCAGGAATGATATCGGGATTAAGGGGAACAATGCCACAGACCTGAAAACCCTTAACGGCGTTGCCAACTGTAGCAGCTTTTCCCCAAGCTTCTTGGAAAACACGTCCAAAGCTGATTCTGGTTAGTTTCATTCCAACATGACAACGCATCCACTTGTTGGTGGCAGACACGTAATACGCCTTTAGAGCTTTAAAAACGGACCTATCCAAAGGCTGTAAGCGATGGGTGCAGTGGGCAGGCAGACAGAGGAGTTCAATATCATTTTCTTCGCAAAACATTAGAACATCCATACTTTTCGTGTGGCTATAGTGGCCATCCAAAAGCAGCAAACATTTCCCAGGGACCCTACAGCGCTGAAAATGGTGCAGCCAACGTAAGAATACATGTTCTTTCACATATCCACTGTCGCTCATATCAACAACAGAAGCTGGGGGAAGATCATTGTTCAGATCATTACGTTGCCTCTTTCCGCGGAACACCAAGTACGGAGGAATGAAAGCACTGCAGCATTACAACGAGACATTTTCTCCTTTCTCGGCGGATGTCACAAACACTGCGTTTGGGCTACCCTTTTTTTCCACAACACGCTGTGGTTTATTGTTGAGGGGAAGACCGGTCTCATCCACGTTGTAGATGTGATCCGGAGAGTTGACTAAGTCAGTGCCTTCTATGGTTTGACGCAGTAGATCAAAATATTCTGTGACAGCTTGCTTGTTGAAACCTTTTGCTCTTACAAGAGATAGCTGCTGCGGGGTTCGTAACGATAAACCAGAGAAACAATCGAAGCCAATCTTTCCCGCCAATCGCGTCTCCTTGTTGAAAGGATGCTTGAGTACTTTCTTCTCAGCGTAGTCAAATGCGGCTTTTCTCACATTTTGCGGTGTTAAAGGGAAACCTTTCCGTGCCTCCTTGAGCAACAAGTTTGTCATTTCATCTTCCTCTTCTTTCCCAAACAAGGACTGACCTCCATGTGACTTCCTGCTGGCAGATTTCAACCACAAGTGTAACGTGCCCTTGGGTATCCCGTATTTCTCGGCAGCTTGGCAGAGGGACAGTTCTTTCTTTTTAATTTCCTCTAAGGCTTGGGCCATTATTTGCTCATTCCATCGTTTGTATTTTGTGCCATTCGCTACTCTCTTGTAGTCTCTGGGCATCTGTAATGAAACATGAAGCCTTCATAAGGCACTCTATACAAAACATACAGTGAAAAAACAACGTAACAGCAATACAAAGGCGTGGTCAGTGTCACCCCATTAAATCTGTTCAGAGTCGCCCCACAAAGCCGGTTGTCGGTTAAGTGTTCGTATTTTTTTTTCAAATAGCAGGACCAGGTAGGATGCAGTAGTCAGGCATGGCTATATCTTCGCCAAACTGTCATGCATCAACAACGTGGCTCTGTGCCGTCTCTGGTAGAAATTACACACTATATACACAAGGCCTCAAACTACAGTATGGCTATTTTGTTACTTGGTACTTATATTTGATGTTGTCTTGTTCGCTTTCCTCTCCAAAGCAGACGTGAGTTCCTGCCATCGCACGAATAATTAGCACACCACACAAGAGTCTTCCACTTCCACCAGTTTCTACCAAACTCAAGGTGGCGTTCTTCGAGAACAAATGACAAACGTTAATATGTTCAGAGTCGGCTGCCGTTCAGAGTCCCCCCACCCCACTCTAGTAGTAGTAGTAGTAGTAGTAGTAATAGCTTTAACAGATCTGCACTATGGGTGTACAGCACCCCAGAGAGTCTGGTTAAGATAAAAGGGGGCACAGTTTTCCAAAACTCCCAAAGTAAAAGGCGCAGCCCGCCATGTAGAGGCAAGTATTGGTGATAGTCCCGATGACTGTTGCCAACATATTTTATTCACCCCGCACCAACGGGCGGGTGCTTTAGCTAGTTTGTTTATAAGATTGGAAAGCAAGCTTATATTTTCTTTTATGAAAGTAAATAAATATTTTTGTGGCCCCGGAAGTTCCTTCAAAATCGGAAAGTGGGCCTTCCAAGAGTTTGAGTTTAAGACCACTACACTAAAGAAAGTTGAGTTACTTATGAACCTTGGAAATGAGGGCAGATATTTAGTATACCAGCTAAGCTTTGTTTCGTCTAGATTTTGCGTTCTTTTTAAGTGTAATTTGGATAACTCTTTTCTCACAATAGCTCGTGGTTTACTCAAATCTTACAACGTTAATTTAACTCATTTTCGTAATACAATGATAACATTTTGCACAGCGAAGTAAGTCGGGTGACAATACAACATTCCATTATTACTTTCATTTTAGCAAACAAAGAGGGTCTGGAACGGTGCCCACCCATCTTGATGCAATTGGGAAGCTGCTGTGAATAATAAAAGACAGTGGCGATCACAGCTGAGAACTTTGGCTCTTCTCTCCCAACACGTCTGGCCAGCGTGCGAGCAATAGACCAACTTCTCCGTCCGGGAGAGGCCTCATTCAGTAGTGGATTGAATATGGCTGTGAATTATTATTTTTGAACAGCATCTTTTTTAATATGGACTTTTAATATCCTAAAATAAATATTAGCCTGCAACGATGTTGCGTTTGGCGGGTTGCAGAACACCAGGATTTGGGTCACAAAACATTAGCTTGAGAAAAAGTATCCCAACACCGAAATAACTGGAACCCAACTTTAAAATATGTACGGTCGAAAATCGATAGCAACCGTGCAAAACTCTACTTAAACCTTCTCAATTTTGACCTTCTCCCCCCCTCCCTCCAACCGGCAACTGAAAATCCTAGCGGTATACCTACGATTGGGTTAAAGGGAATGTTATCATTTTCCCACTTAGGTGCTCAATTAAAGCAGACAGAAATATTATTGAAGTTACATCTTGATGTGTTGTCACTTATTTTGTTATAATTACAGAAAATATAACGTGCTTATTTAAGACTTGAGTCTGCCTATGCCTTGAATTGCACGTGAATAGTTTCACATTGAAAAGAAAAAAGAGAAGAAAAATGTTTCAAAGCATTATGGGAAATGTTTCTTCTTTATTGAACGAACCTGGGACATTATCATTTCCGTGATTGTGTATAGGCATTCCAATAGGTTACATCACGTTGCAAAAATGGAAGGTCAACTCAATGTATCATCAATCTAAAAGCGTGGCTGATCTTTTCACCTTGAATCATCCATACACGGATGACAATACGAAAAGACAAGCCTCTTTTTACGTTACGGGAAAGCAAGCAAATATAGAAACAGAGGTCCCATAGTGTTCATATAGTTATACATAGTTTATATTTTCTGTTAGTTTTTATTACACGCTTTAAATTAACTTGCTCTGTAATCATCTCTGGTACAAATCTTGTAACTGATTTTTTAACTCACTTTCCATCATCCGATTTCTTTGAAATGTTGTAAACTTGCTTGCTTCCGATGACAATAGAATATTCAATCATTAGATATACGACAGAATAATCCAGTTAACTGTAATTAATTAATCAGTACAAAACCCCGTTTGGGGTAAAAGGAAGAGTGACGCAAGAATTCCACTCACAAAGAAGTGATATCTCTTTTGCGAGTGACTTTCTTTGTGTCACTATAGCGAAAGTATCGCCTTTGTAATAAAATTAAGAGACAGTATCCTCCCACCATAGTGACACAAATAAAGTCACTCGCAAAGTAGATATAACTTCTTTTTTGAATTAGAATTCTTGCGTCACTCTTCCTTTTACCCCAAACGGGGTTTTCTACTAATATCACTTATTTTGTAAGGCTGCCTATAAAAAAAAGACTGTAACACGAGCCATCTATACCGATGCTCCTCTCTCCTGAACACGCGCTATAAGGTGTAGGAGACACGTGCACTCTATATACAACAGAGAAAACACATCTGCGAGGTTGCTTCGGTGGCCTGGTGGTTAAGGCGTCGAGTTGGTAAACAAAAAAGCCCTGGTTCAAGTCCTGGTGAGGTTAACACTAGATTTTCCTTTCAGAATATATTTTCATGTGTTTATATATGTCCATATTCATTGTTAATAATTGCTTTCCTGCATTTTACGTACATTATCTTAAGTTAGTGACCATGGCGAAGTGGAGGTTAGGTAATGTTAGGTTCGGTCACGTAAATTTTCAAAATTTATTTTTATGATTAATATTTTTTTTCTTGGATTATTCGTACATTTTCTTAAATTACTGACCATCGGAACGTGGAGGTTAGATAAAATTAGGTACGGTCATGTATCTTTAAATATTTCTCCTTTACGTTCATATTGTATCAAGAATTTTACTACAAAATATCTTGATAGTACTGTGTCCCGATGTCAAGCCTGTCTCAAACAAAATTTAAACTCTTGATAGCCTAGCGTTGGGAAAAGAGCTATCAAAGGAAAAGGTATTGAAAGTAAAATCCTGTCATTCGCTTGTAGACCTAACTGAGATTCGAACTCTATCCCTATAGGACGGGTCCTGACGGATTAGGGGAGAGGGGTCTAAATTGTCCGCAGTGCAGGGTCCTCACTCGTTTAGATGCATCTCAGAAGGTAAATCAGTAAATTATACGACTACAGGAGAAAGGTAACAGGGGCCCTAAGAGAGTCTTTAGCCCAAGACGGGAGTCAATATCCTGGGACCCAAAATAGTTTAATCCAGCACTGATTCTTTACCCAGCGAACCAACTCACCATATTAGGTTCACCAAGTTTGCCACCTACCTTTACCGTAAGTTGTTCATTTTGATTTTGTTTCGTACTTTCTCTAGCCAATCCGGTTAACATTTTGAGTTTTGAAACAAATTAACTAGATGGGGTAGTGTATTTTTTTTATTATTAGGGATGTAATATTGATTCCAGCGGGTTTCTAGATCATTGTCCTCACTTTGCTTGTTTCAAAGCTTTCACCTTGTTTTGCAAAGTCAATACCAGAACCGCAACTAGAATAGTGGCTAACGGAAATAAAAGAGTTTACAGTGTATCTTGTATAATTTGCCGAGCTTTAGACTTTTCTTTCTATAAAAATATAAAAAAGAAAACATACAACTTGTTTCAAGAATTTCACAATTTGAAAATTCGAAAAAAGTTTATTCCAAGTCTTTTTTTTTTCTTTCTTTATTTATTTGTCTTGAACGTACTTTCATATTCATGGAAAATTTTTGATAGAAAGACAATTTTTATATATAAAATTCGCACAATCTTGCACCACAATAATAGCATGAAGTCGGGGTAGCCGAGAGGTTAGGGTGCTCGCTTTCTGTGCGCGGATGACTGGTTCAATTTCCGCTAGGACAAATTGAGTACCCTATCAGTAAGATTCGCCGGACCTGCGGTTTAGGCTACGGTTGTTCGTGTGTCGGTTCGACGAGTCTTGATAATAGGGTAGAAATTCGCAACCCACCTTAACACAAACTGTAGACTCCGTCCTCAGAAGTACACCACATCGTTTAGGATAATGTTAATAACAATTCAGTCAACCAACAGAGCTAATATAGTGGCAGGGGCAATATATGCAATGTTCATTTCAAATCTGTATAGCAGACGAGTTCCGTATTGTAATATTGCTCATGTTATAGATCTTGGAAACAGGGATTCCACCAGGATTTCTTGTATGGGGTTATAAGGATGTTTGCAGGGTTTACATAGACTTTTGCAAGGTTTCTATCGATTTTTAAACCTCAAAGTTTTCAAATTGGGGAAGGAACGTTTGAGAATTATGGGGGGAAGGGTCATTCGGAAAGTCTGGCAGAAACTCCGCTTGGAAAATGTATCGATCGTCTATTTTTCTATTGAGACAAGCATCGTAAGAACATTGTTCGGAAAACAATGCGGATTAATAAAAAAAAGTGAAGCTTTTCGAATGTAAATTAAGGTCTAAGATAAAAGCTTTAAATTTATCTTTGTTAGCATTTGGATCAGGGATAAATATAGGCTACACAAAAGGGTATTTATGTATGTTCACCTTATGAGTCCTTTCATTTGAACAAAGGTTTGAGCTGTTTTGTTTAATGGAATAAAAATTACTTCTTCTTTTTTCATGTCAGAGAGCTGATCACTGCTCTGATTATTTGAAGATATTCCTACACAATACAGTCCATAGAAATCTTAGTTTGCATTTATGTCTTTCCTGTTAATACTACCATTTCAGCAGTTTTTTATTATGCAGTTCATCTAACACAAACGCTTTATAGCCATTAGTTTCTATATTTTCTTCGTGTGTCAATATAATTATACTGTATGATAAGAAACACTAAACTCTTCACACAAGCGCAAAGAATGAACTGTATTGACTAATGTCTTGAACTTTCAATCTGGATTCGATTCCCAATTCAGTTAGAGAAAAAGTTTAGGCAGATAAGTCAAGGGCAAACATAATGAGGAAGTCGGTTACATCAAGAATTTGTGCAACTTACAAGTAAACCTATTGATACTTCAAACTGCTTTCTCGAACAAACTTGGTTGAGGAGTAGGGTACATCATGAAAGCATGATTAAAAGTGCTTTCGTCCATAAAGACGGGTGCAGTGGCCAAAAGTTTGAGTCATAAGAATAATTACTTATATTGTTATCTAAGTCGGAAACCACACGTTTATTTGGGTACATGAATAGATACTGGATCAATACGCTATCTTTTAGAGGTTACATTTGTAATAGCCTCCATCTTGAAGTCGGCCATCTTGAAGTCCGCCATCTTGAATCTTGCTCGATTTTTTTTAAATGGAAAGGGGATCATGTAACGTATAAATCTGGGTTAGAATTTCACCAGAAATACATTGGTGAAGTCAGGTTTGCCATAATGGTATTTTTGAGAGAGATAATGAGATGTTACATGAGTATGCGTATTTGAATGAAAAGTCTGAAAATATTCTGTTCTTCTTGAAACAGAGAAAGAAATGAAAACCTAATGCACAAGTATTGAGTATTGGGGACCACCTACTCAATGCTAATTACTTGTGAAATTAGAATTTCATTTCTTGCTCTGTTTCAACAAGACCAGATTATTACCAGACTTTTCAATCAACGAAACATACTAATGGAACATCCCATTATCTCTCTAGAAATAAATTTATGGCAAAATTCTGACTTCGTCAATTTATTTCTGGTAAAATTCTAGCCCAGATTGATATAATATAAGACCTCCTGTTAAATTAAAAAAAATCGAGCAAGATTCAAGATGGTCTACTTCAAGATGGCAGCTACAACAAATGTAACCTCTAACAGATAGCTCATTGAGCTAGAATCTATTCATGTATATTTGTTTTCCATCATTTCAAGCATTTTTTTAAATAAGCGTGTATTTTCCGACTTAGATAACATTACAAATAGTTACCGAGCCGCCGTAGCTCAGTGGTAGAGCGTTGGCGTAGCATTCGGGTGGTTGTGGGTTCGATCCAAGAGGCCTACCATCCTGACTGAGGTTTTCTAGTTTTTTTCTAAGACTCAGGTACCTTCATCATAAACCCTGGCCGACACCTTCACGAATCATTTCCCCTACCTTATTTCGGCCTGAGCCTTAGATGCCTGAAAGCCTTAAATAAAAATTCAAATTATAAGTAGTTAGTTTTATGAATAAAACTTTTAGCCACTGCGCCCGTCTTTATGGACAAAAACACTTTTAATCATGCTTTCTGGTAGTTTCCTGATGTACACTACTCTTCTACCAAGTTTCGTCGAGAAAGCATTTTGAAGCATAGCTAGGTTTACTTGTTAGAATACTGTACGTTTGTGAAAGAACTTGATATAAACGTCATTTGAATTTTAAATTTATTTCTAAGCTTTAGGCAATCTTGTGTTAAGCCATAAACTTCACTAATTAGAAGGAAGTTCAATTTACTTGTAGGTTCCTCTATTGATTGCAAGGGGCAATACTGGTTTTGGCCCACCGCGGAATATTTCTGGCACTCTCTACATATGGCGAATTTTCTCCGCCTGTGCTGTCTGGAGAAACGTATCGCGGGAGACCTAAATATTTCACAACTTGTAATTCAATATTGCTTTTAAAACACGTCTTTGTCTTGAAAAATGTAATTGAATTTATTTTAATCTGCAGTGGTCTGTTTAATAAACAAACGAAATACTGCATGATACAAGTTCAAATATTTCGTTCACTGCTAAGTTGGTGAATCAGTGATGAATCCAGGGGGTGGTACGAGGGAAAGTACTCCCCCGGAGATTTGAAATTCCCCCCAGAGGATTTTGTTCCATTTTCCTATCATATTCTGAAATGCTCATGCACATCACTTGAAAGCAAGTGAATAGGTACCTATTCTATGCATACCTTGTTCCCACATATGAAGATCTTATTTCCAATGTGTCTGATCTCAACTGCAGAAACAAGCTCAATAAATAACAGTTCTTGTCAATTGATCGTTAAAGATGAAGAAACCCGGTCTCCTGAAATTATATCAACACTTCATTTCTCTTGTCTATAGAATCCAGACATTTTTACCTGAGTTGATCCATGTATGATGAAATATTCTGCGGGAATCTCATATAACTTTTCTAGTTCAAAGAACTGCTGAACCTCAAGCAGCTAGTAGGTGCTGGAGTTTGCAAGAGTTTGTAGTTTTTTTTTTCTTTTCTTTTCAGCTTACGTGCTTGATGGTACAAAGATCTGGATTTCGTAGGATATTTATCTGTCTATCTATTCATTAGCACCAGGCAAATGCCGGGATGGTACATAATAATTAGGCTCTGGCCGACTAGCTTCCAACCCCCTTTACCTCACCCTATCTCGGCCTGAGCCTAAGATGACCCTAAATGGCATTAATAAACTCAAATTAAGTTATTATCATAAGGGACTATCGTATTAATAATATTGAAAAGTGTTTTTTTTTTTAGCTTTGGTTAGATGTGTTTGTTCTTTCGTCTCTTTTTCAACACATATGTTATGAATGTTATCTCTTTTTGAACGACCTAAGGACGGAATTGGTGCTTATGTTGACTACATGTGTATTTCCAAAGACCTATGTTTTTTTCCTTCTTTCTTTTTCAGAGTATTTCATATAGTGATGATTTTGTTTCCTCGTACTTGTAGTAAGCACATTAAGAGCAATTAACTCCTTACATTTTTTCTGTAGTACAATTATTTCTAAGGCTGAATCCAAGTGGATTTTCCCGCCTTTTTCGTTTTATGTCAGTTATTCAAAATTCAGTGCAGGTAATCATAATTTAACTTTCACGGACCAAAGTTCGTTTCATACTTCACAAATGGAATAGAAACATGTGCTTCCCGATACTAACCGAATTTTTATTTCTTCCGTGACCTCACTTTTGCTTGTTACGTATGCACACAAGTATTTAAATTTGTTTACTTTCTCCATTAACCTCATCATTAATTCTTATGTTTTTATTTCCTTCATTTCCTGTGTTTCGGCTTCTTATCATGTATTTTGTTTTATCTATGTTTACCTGTAGACCTATCTCACCGCACGCTTCTACTAAGACATCGGTGTTGGTTTGTAGTGCATCTATATCGTCCCCTATTAAATCTACATCATCTGCGTATACAAACAGTTGATTCAAACCATTCAGTGATAGTCCCTTTTTGTCCCCTTTAATTTTTAAAATCGCATATTCTAAAGCAAAGTTAAACAGTAGTGGTGATAAGGAATCGCCTTGTTTCAATCCGTTGCGAATCTTGAAACTATCTGACATATTATTACCTATCCGTACTCTGCTTACCGGGTCACTCAGACACAACTTCACTAGTTGAACCAATTTTTTCGGAATTCCAAATCGTATCAGGATACTGTATAACTTTTTCCTTTTGATAGAATCATATGCTTTCTCAAAATCAATGAATAGCTGATGAACCGTCCCATTGTATTCCCATTTCTTCTCCAAAATTTGTACCAAGGCGAAAATCTGGCCAAATAAGGGTCTATTTCTTCTAAATCCCCATTGGTGATCTCCAATTATTTCATCTACGTATATGCTTAGGTGTGTTAACAGAATATTACTTAATACCTTGTAACAGGTTGGAAGTAACGAGATTCCGCGGTAATTATTACAGTCCGACTTATCGCCTTTTTTGTAAATCGGAACAATTATTGATGTTTTCCATTCCTTTGGGAGCTACTCCTTTCTCCATATAGCACTTATCAATTGATGTAGTTTCTTGATTAGTGCCGTTAACCCTGATTTAATTAATTCGGCTGGAATATTGTCTATTTTTGGTGATCTGAAAATTTTCAATTTCTCTACCGACATTCCCATCTCGATCTCGCTAAATTTGGGAATTCACGGTTCTGTGGTATGGATTTCAAATTCCTATGTTTGTTCCCCATTGTGTACTTTAAGAAGTTTGTCGAAATAACTTTCCACACATCGACAATTTTAGTTGGATCCGCCTGAAGATCTCCACGTTCATTTCTAATCATTCCTAACCTTGGATGTTACCTTTTCTTAACGAGTTTACCCCTTTCTATAGATCTCGTATGTTATTTGTCTTCCCGTTTTCCTGTATCTCCTGAATCTTCTGCGTCAGATATTCTCGCTTTTTGTTTCTGAACCCGAGTGTGGTGTTTCGTTTCGTGTTATTGTAGGGGTTTGTTGTTAGCTTCGCTTTTATTACCTATTCATCGTTATCTTGTTTGTTTTCGTTCCACATGAAGCTTAAGGCATTCTTGATCAAACCAAGGTTAGTTTTTCTGTTGTTTCTTATCACCTACACGTAACTTCGAATTTCAGTTGCTTTGACCCCTTGCTTTCACTGTTCGCGATGCATAACTTTTCATTTACTTTTGTGATCACTAATAATTGATGGTCGGTGTCACCTTCCGCTCCTCTGTACGACCTAACATCAATTATGTTGGTGTGTCTTCGTCTGTCTACTAATACGTGATCGATCTGATTGGAGATACCCATGTGTATTTGTGTTCAAAGTTCGTGCTTTTTACCAGTTGGTTTTCCGAAATCGCGAAAGTTATCAGTCTTTCTCCATTGTTGTTGGTCTTTTCGTGAAGGTTGTATTTGCCTATAATAGGTCTATATTTTTCTTACCTCCCTACCTTTGCATTGAAACCACCCAACACAATTTTCGAATTATACTTGGGCATTCGGTCAAACAGCCTTTCTAGCTCATCGTAGAACATATCTTTGTCGTTACCAGTAGCCACATCGTTCGGAGCATAGACGTTTAATAAAACCGTGTTGCCCCATCGAGTACGTATCGTAACGTACGATAGTCTTTCGTTTACGAACTCTATATTTTAAACCGCCTGAATGATACTCTTCTTAATGAGGAATAATGTTCCGAAATCGTGAGACTTTTCCCCCTCGAAGTAGAAAGAGTACGTGCCCTGTGGGATGTTATCTTGACACTCCCACCGAACTTCTTGTATCGCTAATATATCTAGCTCGTACTTCTCGGTCTCGCGTACCACCACCCGTCTGGTATAATATTCTTACGTTCCATTTCTTATTCTAAGGTCTTTCTTAATCCTGTTCTTGGAGCCCTTTGAAGCAGTCTCCGCCCGGAGATCCGAATGAGATACTAGTTTACCTCTGGAATATTTTACCCCAAGAGAATCCATAAACTATCTGTTACTACTTCTTGACATGTTTTAGAGATGTAGAGTTGTCAGCTCTACGACCTCTCAGTAAAGGCAGACATTCAAGATGTCGCCCTCTGTCCATCTCTGAACCTTGCCGATGTCACTCATCTTCAGCCCCAGGGTGGTGATGTTGAGGCTGCTTCCCTTCACAATGATATTTTTGTTCGTGGTTATTTTCCCCTAGCCTTTGTAGATCCCTCAACTAACTGCAAGGCAGCAGTACTGGTTTTGATCCGCCCCGGAATATTTCCGGTACCCACCATATCTGTGGAGGCGCCTGGTGGGAGACAAGTAACTCCAATCCAGGACAAATGACCTACAGTTTATAATTTCTTAATGTTGCCGATATAAGTTGCACAAGTCACATCAACCATTGAAAACGTCAGTTTCCCTCTGTTTAGTTAGCCATGCGAATAGATGCAAGGTTATTATATGATATAATATTTGTTTTATTTTTTCCTTGGAAAATATATACAATACAAAGAATAAACAATACCTTAAAATACCTTCTTTATTTGACATGAGAAATATGCATGGGTCAAAAATTGCCCATCTTGGCGTTCCGTGGGATGAAATTATATTGATGTTCCAAGGGTTAAAAAAAAATAACATTTTTTTCTTTGCTTTATGTTCACTAAGTCGCTAACATATAAAGGAAAATGTGTTTGAAGTTTAATTTATTTTTATCTTATTTAATTTTAATGCATATATTTGTTGGTTTATTACATGTATGGTAGAAAAATAATATCCTAAAATTGACTAAACCAAACCCTTATAAATTTTAAAACTATATTTTTATAAAATCCTAACCAACTTTCTCCTTATGTTTCAATTGTCGTGCTATAAATAAGCTTTTTAAAATTAATCTGAATACGAGAGTTATTTCAGTTATTCTCTTTTTTAGGTTTTCTTGGTCTTCGTAACCTCTGGTTGCTTCGCATGGCAGAATCTTCCCTCTATTCCTGCTGGAGGTAGAGCAGAGTACTTCCTTTTGCAAGGTGACGGCGGTTACAAGTATGGTTATGATACAGGTGAAGGACAGAGTCATCTAGCGACGGCAGATGCAGCAAACCAAGTAACTGGAAAATACAGCTTCGTCAACAAAGATGGTGAACTTGTGAATGTTGACTACAGAGCTGGATATGAAGGATTTGTTCCACAAAGTCAGTCGCCTGGCTACAGTTCCGCTAGCAGCAGTTCTGGTTATAGCTCTTCAAGTGGAGCCAGCAGTGTAGGGTCAGGGCAGCGTATTCTATCTCAAGGTAACACAGCTACGTCCAGCAATGCCTACGCTTTGGGAGGATTATCTTCGTCTACTTTTGTGGATCCCGATTATGAAGAAAATTCCGATGCTTCTTACAACTTTGCCTTCGACACTCCAGAATACAAACGACAAGAATCCAGTGATTCTAAAGGAAATGTTCGAGGCCAGTACTCTTATGTCGGTAAGGAAGGTACCCGTCATGCTCTGAGTTACGTTGCTGGAACTGGAACAGGGTTTGTAGCAGTAACGGACGGAAATCAAGCAGGATCTGGTTTATCTTCCAGTGGTTATAGTGCAGGTGGTTACTCACAGGGGTCATCTGCTACACGTTCAGGGGGTTACTCACAGGGTGAAGGTTACACTAGTAGTAGTTCCTCCTCAGGAAGAACACCATATAGTGGTCCTTTAGCTGATATTAATAGTAACGTTAACCCCGATGGTTCTTACACATTCTCTTATCAAGCTGGTGACCATTCCCGTCAGGAGGTATCTGATACTCAAGGTAATGTCCAAGGAACTTATACTTTTGTAGCGAAAGACGGAGTTCAGAGAAGTCTTTCATACTCTGCTGGTGCCGAACAAGGGTTTGTGGCTCAAGGAGACCATTTACCAAAACCTCAACCCGTACCAGCTTCTCATTCTTCCTCCCTGGGTTTGTCTAGAATTGGTGGTTCTTTCGCTCAAAGCGGTTCACTAATACGGACCCCAGCTTCAACATCTCTTCTCTCTGATTCAGGTGATGGGTCTTCTGGTGGTCCTGTCGATGCTTCGTATTCTTTCCAATATGCAACTAATGAGCACTCTCGTCAAGAATCTGCTGATCCCAACGGGAATGTACAAGGACAGTTTTCCTTTGTTGCTGACGATGGTGTGCAAAGAAGAGTACAATATCAGGCTGGAGCTGAACGGGGATTTATTGCACAAGGAGCTCATTTGCCTAAGCCTGGCTCAACAGCTTCGCAGTCACTAAGTAAAACTGGCTATGTAAAATCGACTTCTTCTGGTTTATCTAAATCCCAAGGAACTGGGTCTGTTGATGGATCCTATTCGTTGAATTATAATGTTGGTGGGGGTAGTTCTGCTGTATCTTCAGGTTCACAATACTCACAAAGTAGTGGGTACACGAAGTCTCATATCCAACAACAACCACATGAGTTATTGCAAACTAGTAAAAGTGGTTCAGTGCTTTCTCATTCATCAGGAAGCTCTCACCACCATTCTGAGGAACCATGGGATGCTTCTTATGCTTTTGCTTTCCAATCTCCTGAGCATTCTCGGCAGGAAAAGTCAGATCCAGAAGGTAACGTACAGGGCACTTTCACGTTTATTGGAGATGATGGGGTACAACGAAGTGTCAATTATATTGCAGGGGCAGAAAAGGGTTTCATAGCGCAAGGCGACCACATTCCACAACTGGGCGGAGGTTTGCAATCAGGTGCTCTTAATGTGGCCCGATCTGGTAAAACAGTTCACGGTTCTGTTCAATCTGTATCTTCCGGAGGAGTAGCTCAAAGTTTACATAGCTCTGGAAGATCTTCGTATCATTCTTCAGGTTCTGATCAAGAAGAGAGCGGAGATCCATCATATGCGTATAGTTATGACGCTGGTACCCATTCTAAATCAGAATCTTCAGATTCAGCTGGAAATGTAGTAGGAAGATACTCATTTGTCGGTGGTGACGGAATCAGCAGAACACTTACCTATCACGCGGGAGGTACTAAGGGTTTTGTTGCTAGTGGGGCACACTTACCTCAACCTCCAGTAGCAGGAGATGTTTATAGTTCTTCTAGGGCTCTTCTAAAACCACCCTCTCTACCTGCATCAAGCGCAGGATTGTCCAAGGGTCTCACTAGTTTTAGTTCTTCGTCAATCCAATCCAGTGCCACAAATATTCCATTAGACAATTTCGTTATTCATAGGTTCCTTCCGCCAGAAAGTCCACACAAGTTTGGTTATATTTTCCAGGAAAAGAATTAGTCAAGTTTCCTAACCGGTCTTACTACATGGATTCTGTTGACTGCATGGAATTTGTGAACACAGGCATGACATATATTAGAAGAATGTACAATTTAAATGCTTACTGATACTTATTTCATTGTTTTAACACAATAATTACAGTTCTGGGTTCCTCAAAAACTTTACGTAGCGACTATCTGAACTTGTAGAATGAAAAATAAAATAATATGAAATTATGTTTCAAGTCGAATATTTCAGCTTGATGTAAATGGAAAATAAGCTTTACTTGTGGTTTTCTCAAGATTTTTTAATAACATTTTGATATGTGCATTATGAGTAATATTTCTAGTGCTAGAATATACACAATAGATCCATAATTGCTCGTAACTTCTATTGTAAATTTTTGTTCGCATGAGTATGAATGTGTGTGGTAGTGTGTGTGGATATGGGATAAAAAGTGATTTTAATTGAAGGAATGAATGTGCATGCATGTAGCAGTATGTGTCTGTGTGAAAGAGAAAAATAATTATAAATTACAGAGGAATTGCAAGAAAATTAATTACAAATCTTCCTTTCTTCTCTTAACGCACATCTGCGTCTCTTCTGGCTTGCAATGCCAGTTCATTATTTTCTTCACTCGAATTCCTTGGTAGGATTATGGTTTATAAGAATTATTTTTTGCATTATATGAATTCGCAAAGAGTTCATTAAAGTTATAATCACTAACAACCAAGCACCTTAAAAAGCAAGCTGATGCAAGAGATATTTGAAAACAAAAAAAAGTGTGAGTTCATCTTTTTAAATATAATACGAAATATGTGATAAAAATATGTTGTGTCACACATATTTGCTACACATAAATGGTGAACTCGCACTACTTTATTTGCAAATATCATTTTGCATCCGCTTGATTTAAGGCCCTTAGTTGAAACATTTGAAAAATGTGCTAATTTTATTGATGTATTTTATTATAACAAAACAATTAACTAATACAGTTTAAATACCATTTGTTTGTATTTTTCTAAACTCTCAATTAGTCAAAACATTGTAATTATACTGTACTACAATATAATTTTATAAACATTTATAGCCAGTAATGTTTTCTTCATATTTGTTATTCAAACTTAGATTTTCTTTTAAAATAATTCAATATTACCCAGAAATGAAATTTCTTCCTATAAGACTGTGATGAAGAGTCATGGAGGCCTTATTCTTTTCTACGCTAAAGTAAGGTTTTTGAATGTATTCCTTAACACATGGGTTTTAAATATGTCTACAAGTTCTGGAATATGTATAAACAAAAGGAAAGATATTCTTTGTTCCTTTTTTAAGGAAAAAATCGTGTCTCATATCAATAAGGGAAGATATGCACGATTGTGGGAAATGGTGTTGGGTCACTCTCTCTAAAATGATGTGCCATCTAATATGTGTTGCAAAAAGATACTTACATTCATTATAATTGTTTTGTTGTAAATATTTGCTTTGTGTTTTTTTTATACATATATTCAGCAATTTTGTGAAAGAAAAATACGAAAACTAAAGAATAAAGAATGTTCTTGTTTTCGATAAAAAAATAAATAAAGATGTGCAATTTTGTAAAAAAAAAATCAATATAAAAACAAAGTAAAGATGACTCGAGCCTGAGTGAGGCTAGAGTTTAAAACTTTTGTAAAAAAAATTTTGTTGTATTCAAAGCAAGAAAATGCATTTTTGCCAAATAAATACAACGTCTATTCACTATCGTAAAGGATTTTTTTTTTTACTTGGTAATTCCCGGAGTACCTCGATATCTGTTTCTATTTCCTTCAATGTGATTAAGTTTATTTAAATTATATCTACAGTAAATCGTTAATTATAAGAAACTGTATTCTAAATATCTTTGTGTGTTTCGCGTGATATATTTTTTAGGTAGATTTCGAAGAAAAATATACCTATTGAGATCGATACGATATGAAAGTATATATTTGAACCAAATTTTTATATGTTGTTTCTAGGCTTAATAGCTCAGTTAAGTTCGTTAATGAGCAAAATCGGTCGCCATCTTGGATCCAAATTGGACGCCGAACCCATTGTTGTATAGAATACACAGCCTAAACCGCTGGGGCTATTGAAATCAAATTTGGCATAAAGGTACATCATCACTTTTTGATTACGAAAATGTTACCTAATGAGTTCAAAGACGCCATCTTGGATCCAAAATGGCGTTAGTAAGAAATCTATTTTCCATGTCTTTTGAGCTAGAGATACGAAATTTGCCATAAAGGTGTATTGCCACTAGTAGTTCAAGAAAATATTACGAAATGTTGAAAAAGTCGCCACCTTGGATTCAAAATGGCCGCTGAACCCATTGTTGTATAGAATACACAGCCTAAACGGCTGCAGCTAGAAATATTAAATTTGGTAACACTATACATTATCATTTGTATGTAACTAAAATATTACATGATGTATCGAAAGACGCCATCTTGGATCTAAAATGGCGGACCTATAAAAACATTTTCCACGCCGTTTGAGCTAGAGATACGAAATTTGGCATAAAGGTGCATTATGACGAGTAGTTTACTGAAATATTAAAACATTTGAGAAAAGTCGCCATCTTGGATCCAAAATGACCGCCCAAAATCCCATTTTGCACACCGTTTGAGCTGGATAAATGAAATTTTACTTGAAGTTGTACCATCACAAGTAGGTCACGACAATATAAGAAAACTTTCAAAAAGTCGTCAACTTGGATCCAAAATGGCCGCCCCAAAAACCCAATTTCCAAATCATTGAAGGTAGAGAAACGAAATTTTCTTTGAAGGTGTATGACCAAGAGTAGGTTACAATAAATGAGGCAAACCTCCCATTTGGGGGCGCAGCCCCCAGTGGAATGGTGCAGATGGATACCATGGTGGGGCTACAGGGAGATTTTGGTTAAGATAAAGGAGGCGCATCCTCTCAAAAGCACTGAAGTTGGAGGGTGAGCCCCCTACGGGGGTCTGGGGGCAGCGATCCAAGCGAAACAAAGCGAGTATACAGTATATATATATATATATATATATATATATATATATATATATATGTATATGTGTGTGTGTGTGTGTGTGTGTGTGTGTGTCTTGTGAGGTATTGTTGAACAGCTCTTGATGAATAATCTACAAAACAATAAATAGTTTCTCGATAGCTCTCACATAAGGCGAGATTTGAATTTTTGAAAAGAAAAACTTCGAGATCTACCTCAGCCTGTAGGCCTACGGAAAGAGATTTTTTTAAATTATATAGCAACTGTAAAAATATATAAAGGGTCGTATCTAAATGCTTAAAGCTCCATCAATATAGCTCTTCCGTTGTAACCCTCTACAAATTTTATTCGCATTTATAACCTACTCGCACTTTTTCTATTTTTAGCTTATTTTGGTTTTTCTTTCTTTCTGTTCGTTTATCTGCTTACCTATATTTCGTTACCTAATTCTCTTTTTTTAACTTCTTTTACCTCTTTCTGTATTTCTATACCTTTCTCTTCAAGCTTTCTCTGTTTCAGTTCATTATAATCTCTTGCTCTCTTTTCACTTTCTTGTTTTCTTGCTTCTTTCTCTCTTCATTACTGTTTTATGTCTACACCTTTCAGCCTTTTTTTGTCTTAATTATTTCTTGGATTTTCTCTATCTTTCCTTCCCTTTTGCCTTTCTCTTTATTTCATTTATTGTTTTCGATTCTTCTTTCTTGTTTTCTTGCCTTTATTGCTTTCATTTTTCTCTCCCAAACTTCCATTATTGCTCAATATTTGCTTTCCTCCTTCCCTTCTGTCTTGCATTATTTCGCATTCTTCATTTCCACAATTTTCTTCATTCCTTTCCTTCTCTCCTTGTTTCTGCACTTCTTTCGTTTTCGTTATTTATTCTTTGGTTCGGGAATTTTCTGAAACCCCATACCCACAAGGCATGGTAGACTTTTAACCTATTGGAAGATACGATCCATGGATGTGTAATAAATATTTGATTATGTTATATATGTTTAAACAACGCTAGAAAAAAATTTCATTGTCTGTACTTAAGAGGAACAGCGGTTTAAGAGGTACAGAATCATCTGATTTTAAGTATACTCAGGTTTGTATTCATTATTATTTATTAAAGTAGACTGACAGGACTAAATACTTAACGCGACAAAAAAAACTAAGTTGTTGTAACAATTTCAGCTCTGTTAACAAAGCCTTCTTCGAACAGAAACAAAATGCTCAACTCAATAGAAATTAATCATAAATGTGGTGTGATAAATAAACCTGAGAGATCAAGCTCTCACTATTTTAACAATCCGAACAAAAACACCAGAGGTGCAAAAAGTGGAGCCAAGTTCTTTAGCCCTAAAA